>JAZHGK010005897.1:0-57939 GCA_037855215.1 Waitea zeae
AAAAAAAAAAAAAAAAAAAAAAAAACAAGAGAAAGAAAAAGTGACGGTCTGCTCACCAATAGCGGAAGTTGCCTCGTCCAGAATCAGAAGTTTGCTTTGGCGTACTATCGCGCGCGCGAGCGCGAGTATTTGGCGCTGTCCGACAGATAAGTTACCTCCTCCACTCGCAATTTGACTGTCGAGTGTGAGCCTGCCCTCGTCTGTCTCGCTTTGCACTGAGAACAAGCCTGCGGCACGAAGGGCGTCGTTGAGCGTGTGATCGTCATACTGCGAAAAAGGATCAAGGTTCTGGCGGAGAGTACCGCTGAGGAGCTCGGGCTATCGTGTATTATATCAGCATCAAGACACAGTGGTATTGGGCAGATTGACTGACCATTTGAGGGATGATCGTAATGTTTGTCCTCAGTGCATCCAAGTTAAGTCCTGAGACGGGCAGTCCGTCATAGTAGACCTCGCCCTCGGTATAGATACATCGCAAGAGCGCCAGCGTGAGCGAGGACTTCCCACTACCCGTCCGGCCAACCACACCAACACGCTCGCCAGACCGGATGTGGAACGAAATATCATGAAGAACCTTGGGACCATCCTAAAAGGTCATAATAAGAATCACAATCTCAGTGTTTATCGTTGTAATACGCACTAGTGAGTAGCGAGCAGACAACTTCTCCACACGCAAGTCGCCGCTTGCAGGCCAGTATGCGGGCGGTACGCCCGTCTCGGTGGGCTTCGGCTCCTGCTGGATGGTGACATATTCTTGAATGCGTTCCAAGCTATCAAACACGTCATAAGCACGATGATTATGAATATCATCGAGGTTTGCTTACCTGTTTCCGGATACCTCGAACTCGTTCAAGCATCTCACCCACCAAAGAATCATACTGCTGAATGCGACAGCCATCGTGATGCTGAAGCCGGTGTTTGCAGACGAGTCGAGTCGTTGGCCATAGATGAGGAACCCAGCAAGGCCAGCGGAAAACAAACCGCCCAGCGCATCAATGCGAACGCAAACCCAACTGATAGGCATACATGAGTTACTTGCTTTGAAAAATAAAAAAGAGCGCAAATCACCGATTGAGATTGTAGAATGTGCGTCCAGCGCGAGTATAGCGATTGATGCGCTGATAAGATTCGAGTTTAAAGCGCTCCTGCGCACCATAGGCACGGATGGAAACTGGGGCCGGCAAAATGAATAACTAAAGAATGGTAAAACGAAAAAAAAAACTCGAGATCGTACCAAGACCAGACATGGCAGCGCCAAAGTGTCCAAGAACCGGCGCCTTTGCGACACTCATCCCACGTTTGACACCCAGTTGAGCCTACGACAAATGATCAGAAATTTGTAATTTTTAAAATGTAACATGCCACTACCTTGATATAGATCTGTCCGCACCAGCCTCCGAGAACAGCGAGAAGTGCACCCGGAATTAGGAAGATTGGCGTGAAGAGAATGACAGCACCAAGCTTGACGAGCATCGTCAACGTCAAGTCAATCAAATTAGCCAGCTGGTCAGGAATGTTTCCATCTACAGCACGGATGTCCTGAGTACAGCGTGCGATGATACGCGAGGTTGGTGTGGTATCGAGCCAGCGGAGCGTCGTACCAAGCACAGACTCTACAAGTCGCTGATGAAGCACACGTGAGGAGCGTAAGGTGCCAAAGACGTAGGCAGAGAAGAACATCATGTAGAGCGCGACAGCAATAGCCAGAAGGAGGGCATATACTGAAAGATAGCTGTGTAGAGTTCTCAGCGAAATTACATGAAATGAACAGCGAGGCTAACGCACTATTTGACATCCACCTCTGATGATGGATGGAGGTCATACTGGCGGGCCCAATGGCCTAGGAACCACGTTTGGAAAGTGTTCATAAGCTCGACCATTGTGAAGCAGCCAACTAAAAATGCCCAGAATAGCATCGGCCAACTGCCACCAAGACTGTTGAAGTATAATTTCACTAAGATAAAATGTTAAATGTGTTATATTGGTAAAATATTGAGCATAGCTTACGTGCAGGCCATCCAATGTGACCTAACATTAGATCGCGTCAGTATCGGCCTTTTCCCGGGCTATATGCCACAAACCTTCTGCAGTTTCTTCAGCAACGATTAGCGTTCCATCCTTTTTCTTCGTGCTCGCTTCTTCCTCTTCGTCGAGAGCTTCAGTATCAACTTCGTTTTCCGCCGCCTTAATTGCTGCCTTTTCCTCGGCAAGCTCCTTGACGAGAGCTTTGTCCTTCGCGAGTGCATCAGAAACTGAGCCTTGGCTTCGAATGCGACCGTCGGAGCCAAGAGAGACGACGAAATCGGCAATCGAGCTTGTCATAGCTACGTTGTGGGTCTATACGGAGATTACGTTAGCCGAGAAGGCACATATGTCAAATGTGTACATACCACGAGGAGAACAGTTCGGCCACGGAGAAGGTCGCCTTTGAAACACTTGTCAACTATCCATTTACTTGTGTGCACGTCAAGGGCGGCAAGGACCTTGATTTCAATACAACTTCAGTTACTGACTGGCGGTAATAGGGGTAAATGCTTACGTCGTCAAGTAAAACGATATCTGCAGAAGAATAGACTGCACGAGCGAGGGTAATTCGAGCCTTGATATGTTGTTAACGCTAAGTTTTACCGATGATGCTATGAAGACAAACCTTCTGACCCCCACTGAGGGTAAGCCCTTTCTCGCCAACCTCAGTCGCATCGCCAGCCTCGAACAAGCTGAGATCGCGCTTAAGACCACACTGGTATATGACTACATGAAACCCACTTTAAATCGACGATGTCTGCAAATAGTAAATGGATATAAATACCTTTCTTGTAGCGAGCTTCATCAAACGGTGCACCAAAGACGATGTTGTCCTTAATGGTTTCGTTTTGTACCCAAGACTCCTGTGACGCATATGCCACACCCTTGTCCCTCGGAAGGTTGAACCACGACGCTGGACCATTCGGCTCAAAATGCATCTCGCCCAACAACGCCATGAGAAGCGACGTCTTTCCCGAGCCCGTGGGCCCAATGATCAAGTTGAATCCTCCACGTTTGAAGATGAGTTCATCCTCAATGCGCAGCTTGAAGTTGCGGCGAGACGGGGTGAGCGTGCCGTTAGGGTTTACAGACCAGGTGAAAGTGGCAGAACGGAGGCCAACTGCCTCAGCGGGTACTGAAGGATCGGCAATGTCGACAGTATCCTTTTGGGATTGCACGAAAGCATCGAGAAGCTCAGTCTGAAAGTGATCGCAATAAGCACGAATGCATTGAGAAGGTCACAGGTAACGGAACACGAACGTCATGCAAGAAACTACAATCGTAGGTTAGAGGCAGTATCATGTAAGCAATGGCATGGTACGTACTCATTTACACGATCTAACGAGACCTTGGCTGTGCAGGGAAATAAGAGTCTATACTTAAAGCCGATAGTCTTTTCATACCTTGGATGAACATTGGAGTCCCCTGAAGAATCATGAAGAGCTGACCGCGGAGAACGTCAAAGACTGCAAGATGTTAAGCATCAATGAAACAAACCAACACCGTTCGACTTACCAGACATAGTAGAAAAGACCAGTGAAGCTGTGAGAAGGCTTGTGTGAGATAGTTACTTTTTTTATTATCAACAAGGACATACCAGTCAAGGGTCGTTTCATGATCAATGTAAATGTCAGATACGTCGCCATCATGTGCGCGAGTGGCAAAACATAGCTACTTTAAGTCAGTACCACCACCTCTCGGTGAATGCAACCAACCCACTTGATATTGTTGTTGACCATATCGAGTATTTTTCGCTTCCATATCAGTCGAAGCTCTTCCTCTCGCTTCTCTTCAAGCTGCTTATCAATCTTGTTTTCCCAGCCGAATAATTTAATCATTCGAAGAACAGACATGGCTGTAGGGGTTTGTGTCAGCGACAAACGTGAAAACCGAATAGAAGAGCACATACTCTCAGTAACGGCTTGCACACGAGCATCAGTCTGCGAAATAATTAACAACGCAATACGTGTATAGCTAGAAGATGACTTGCCTTCTTCATTCGCTGCACCTGAACTGCTTGAATTCGTTTGGCGAAGTAGCCCGGAATAGGAAAAAGAAGCATCATGACGGCCAGACCAACAAAGGCGCTACGGTAATATGAGTTATACGCTTCTTGAAGTGCTCGGCATTGAACACACCTCCATCCAAGGAAAAAGTACAGGAAATAGACGGCGAGACCAAACTCAAGAGGAGCATACAATGCTATAACAACCACGTTAGACCCTTAAAAAGAGGCGCACGTTGGCCACATACCAATGAACAAGAAGTCACGACCGTCAACAACGTTTCCCAAATCTAAGGGTAGAAATTGTTCAGTGCTATCAACGCCGTCATAGATGACAAAAAATCGTACCAGTGGTAACCAGGTTGTTGATCTTTCCGGTCAGATTGTCCGCCTTCGAGCTCCCATCCGCATGTGTCTTATCGTCGGCCGCTTGTGACGTGGGAGGCTGCTTCTTACCAGCGGGTGTTGCCGAAGCACTCGCCGCCGTGGTAGCCGCTGTTGCAGTAGTAGAGCTCGCTCCGAGTGTCTCGTCGCCGGAATCGTTTTCACCCATAGTCTCTACGATGGACGCCGTATCAGGAGTGGTAGCGACGGATCCTCCGGGAGTGTTTGGCGCGGATCCCGATACTTCAGCCTTCATACGCACACGCAGAGCGTGATCGAAGATGAGCTGAGTAAGGATAGCCTCACAACGGACGAGCGTGCCCGTCTGAGTTCACCATTAGCGCGCGATGGCGGAAAGAGTTGATACGCAACTTACATTTATAAAGACGTAATATTGCATTGACAAAGAGCCAATCATAGGACCAAGGAACAGCCAGGCGACCCAAACCCACGGGCGCACGACTGCACCTTCTCCGCCAGTCTCGAGGTATTCGAGCAGTTGTTTGATTCCTAATGGGCTGGCAAACCCAGAGATAGCACGGACAACCATAAGAACTGAGAGCACGATATACTCCTTGCGGAACACAGCCATGAGGCCAAAGAACAAATGGCGTTTTCTTGCACCGGAAAAGGTGTCTAGCTCTGGATAGGAGCGCTTCACAAGTTGGACAGTGCGGTCATAGTCTGCCAAGGGCGGAAGTTGATCCTCCTTGAGCTGCGTCGATTTGTACGCAGAAAGGATAGGTTGGTCGAGGAACGTGTATAAGATCAGGGAGAACCATGAACAGGTCTGTTCAAGATTTGGTTCAGGCATCGGTTCCTTCGGGTCGACGGGGACGTAAGGGCGTGGCGTAAACAGAGGCACAACCACGCCGCCGACGGTCGAGACAGCGAGCTTAGCCCACATGAGCCACCCCTCCTTCCGATCCTTGGGATGCAGAGTAAATGTCATCAATGGCCAGACATCACGATACGCATACACGCCGAAAATTGTGAGCAGAAGCCACGAAGCATGTCCCGCGACGCGCCGGCTAAGTGCAGGACGGGCAACGACAGAGATGAGTGCGAGGATAGAGGTGTAAAGGGCTGTCATGGTCATGACAAACTGAAGCCATTCCGCACGAGTAAAGACATAGTACTTCCGCTTGTGCTTTTTGCGACCGTGTTTACTTGTGGTACTGGCGCCGTGAATTTGCCCTTCTTCTTCGAGAACGAGGGTAACGACCAGAAGCGCAAGCAGCATGAGGGCGGAGATGAGTCGGACGACTTTGAACATGAAAATGGTCAGGCCACCATGTTTGCCAACATGCGCCTTCGTCTCCTCGATGAACCCTGCGTGCACCTCGCCGACGTCGTCCTCTACTGCTGACTCTACTGGAGAGAGGTCAGTCTTGACCGCACGTGCATAGAGGCGGCGGACGGGCGCTGAAGCGACAATAGCCAAAAAAATGAGATAAACAAGTGAAAATCCAGCGACGTAGGCCGGAACGACAAGCGAATGCGCCCAAATGCTAAAACACAACGATGACGAGGAAAGTATGAGCGGGCCGGACTGGACAGCTTTTTTGCGAACAGCACGAAAGTACGAACGTTTTGTGTGGGGCGTGTGCCACGAAAGAAACGAGCGGTTGCTGCATCTGCACGCTGTCCTGAGCGTACGCCGACCATGAGGAGAGCGGCGGCGCCATGTTGGACGACCGAAGGTGAGGACGGCAAAGAACGAACGCGCGGAATTGGTGGGTGGATAAGGAGCAGAAACGAAGCGGACACGGGTCGGACCCGACCTTGACTCCCGCCAGCCACGGGTACGCTGGTTCATCCTCCGAACACACAGTGAGCGCTGCACGTGGAAACAGGCCTCTCCCATCCAGTGGCACCCACCGGCGTGCCCGTGCGCGGCGTTCATCTCAGCGTCTCAACTCTCCTTCTTCTTACACACTCTGCCGCTCTTATTTTTACGCCATGGAGAACGTGCCGGCCTCATCGCGCCCCTCTCTCTCCGAGAACGTGCCCACACTCGGGCCTATACCGATGTTCGACCTACATCTCAAGTATCTGTCCGACTCGTACATCGCATTCTTCCAAGAACGGTACGTGCTTTTCTGGCTGTTTCTCTTGAAGCGGGCCGGTCGTTGATTTGGATAAAGAAAGAGAATAGAAGACGCATAGTGAGTTATGACTGCGACTCTATCGAATCAAATTATGGATCCGACTCCATATCAGCATCTACGGGCTTTTGAAGTTGCATGGCAAGGTCAAGGCAATTGATACGCAGTTGGAAGAGCGCGGGGATCCAAGCACAGTTCGTAGTGCATGGAGGGAAGTCCGCGACCACAGCGAGAGAGGTGTGTGCTCCATGGCGTAGATCTTCGTGGCATTGGTTAAACAAGTCTCCTCAGAGGCGCAAACACGACAGGCGTTTCTCAACTCACTAATGTCAGACGTCTTGAACCCGCTGATTTCTTTCCGAGTAAGCACGCTACGTAGACTACCCACGCCGTCTTTATCTCAGCGGCACTACGTCTTTAGGAAACACAGGACCGCACCCGGAAGCGCATCAAGGAAGACATTAAGCAGTCCATGGATGCCTTTAACGAGTACGCCGACGAAGTGATTCCCAAGCTCAAACGGAACTACATTCGTAAATGTCAGGATGCCGACGCAAGTATAATCCCAGCCTTTCCCTCAGAGATCAATAGACTTATCCTTACTTCAGGAACATCGAATCTCCAATCAGCCACCAGTTACTTCTCCGACACAGCCCACAATACCTATGCCTTCTTCAGAGGGTCGAAATGCACCGAACTCTCCGCCAATCGTTACTGGCCCACAGCCTTTACGTCCTATAACCCGTAGAGCGTCAGGTGGGCAACCTACGTCCCGTAACCGCTCTCCCTCGAGTGGCACAGCTCTGGCCGATCTCGCCCATCAAGGTTAGCTCGCTCTGGATTCTGAGACAATAAGAATAACTGAAGTCTTGTGCAGGTAAAAGGCAGCTCAACCAACTTATGACTTTCCTAGACAAGAACAACACTATCAAAGATGGGATTGGAGGGAGATCTGACGCGGCTCTGCGCTCTGTCAGGGCAAAGAGGGAGGCAGATGATGCAGGTAAGCTTTGACCGTCGTTGCTGGGTATACTCATTTCTGATAGTTTGATAGACAAGGAGTACCGCAAAGGAATCCATTGGCTAGAGACATTACGCATTCGGCGAAAGAAAATATTAGAGGGAGGGTATCTCGTAAGTCAATTATATCGAGAAAAACAGGGTACTCATCATGCATATATAGAGTCTCCAGCTTTTTGTTCAGGATTCTGCGGATTTGATGAAGAATATCCTTATCAAATATTCTGATAACTTGATGTATGGAGTACCAAAAGCAGCCTTTGACATATTCTAAACTCATACCATAGTGCTACGTCAACCACTCAAACACAACTATCCACGCATGTCCGTGCTGACATAGATCGCATCGCTCCTGCAGTTGATGTTGGTACTATTGCGCAGCGTGTTCCTCGCGCAATTGAATCTGCCATTCCTCCTCCGGTCTTATACCACAACTACGTTGTTGGTGATTGTGAAGACCTCATCTTTGGCGTATCACTGGTCAATTACGCACAGGCGCGAGGATTGGCGGACAACGAAATTCCCAAAATTGTGCGCCTTTGTATCGCAGAGGTTGACGCAAGGGGGTTGAACTCGGAGGGCATTTACCGAGTACGCTTTTGGTTCACGTGTGCAAAATTGTACGTATTGAACCTATTTGCAGGTTTCTGGACGTCACGCGGTGGTTCAAGAGGTATTTTTGTCCGTTCTATGGCCTCGGTGATGAACTAACCCCAAACTAGCTTCAAAGGAGGATCGAACGTGATGAGAAATCGTTCAGATTCAATCCAGCCACTGATGATGTTTTCGTTGTTGGGTCATTGCTCAAGGTAGTAGTTAGACAGCCTCTGGGTTTTTCTTGCTCTGGTGCTGACAAGGGGGAAATGTCAGCTTTACCTTCGCGAGCTACCAGAGCCTCTCTTCCGCTTTTCGCTCCAAGACCGAATCCAACACAGTGAAGATTTTGATGAACACAAGACCAACAACTTTGCGCTATTACGAGCAAAGATGCGCCGGCTTCCACCAATTCACCTGGCTGTATTGAGAGCGCTCATCGAACACCTTGTAAGGGTTACGCAACATGTGTCAAAGAATAAGATGGTAAATCTAGTGTGTCATACGTGCGAAGGTCATAAATTAACTTCAAGTCTAGGATGTCAAGAATCTATCGATCGTCTTTAATAGTGTCATCTTTGGAGAAGACGAGCTACCCAAGGCTGGCGCTGATTTATTGAATATGCAAGCGTATAAGGTTTATTTCATTCGCATAAAGTCATTCTAACCGGTTGATGACACCCGACTCACCAGGACACCCTATTCGAAGATATCGTTGAGAACGCATCTATCCTCTTTGATGATCGTGGCGAAGCAGCACTTCCACCTCCACCCACTGGCGAAGAGCCTGAGAAAGTCTACTATGGCACTACACATACCAAATCTGGATACATTCCCCCAACTCCCCCTCGTCGCGAAAATTTCTATCCTCAGCCCCCTTCGGAGGCGTCCAACTCCTCTGTCACTCTTCAAACGCCATCAACACCCTCTCCGCGCCCTGACCAACAACCAGTTTTCCCTGTGAGCCCACCTCCCCCTCCTGACTTTACCCCTCAACTTCCACCACGACCGGCGAACAGTATACACCCTTCTGCACGGGCGAATTCACAGTTGTCGCCGACGGGCCCATCTGCCCAGCTCCCACCACCCCCAGCTCCGGTAATGGTCCCAGAGCCTATTTCCTCCCTGTTGCCGCTTCCACCACCAAGATCTGTTCCCGCCCTCCTTTCGACGCAAGTCCCACAACAATCTCCGCCAAGATCGCAGACCGATGTCTCAACGCGGAATATTGCACCCCTGCCACCAGGTGCACAGCCACCTCGCGTCCCACCTCTTCCGCCTCGAGCAGGAGAACTATCCCCTCCCCTACCTCCACTGCCTCTTAGCCCCGCTCAGCCTACAGGCGGTTTTCCAAGAGTTCGACGGACTTCGAGTGGGAATAGCAGTTCATCACTTTCTCAGACGTCTGTCGAAGAACCGAGAGGGAGGAGCTTGGCTGTAGTCGGTCAGCGACCAGACCAAATGAGACATTCAACGGCCGAGAGTTTTGTGACCGCGGTTTCGACCCACGAAGGAGGTCAGACACCACGAGAGGAAGTAACAGACACGGCCCAGGTACTATTCGCTCAACAAAGTAAGGAAGAGGCAGGGAGGAAAGCGACGTCCAATCGGCAGTAATTTTCAATTGAACACTGTTCACCATAATGTTCGATGGCTATGGATTATGCAGAGGACTACAACTTGATTACGTTTGGTATCATGTATGTTGACTTAGGACAATACATGTTTAGCAGTTGTACTTTTTACCTTAATTGTAATTTTCTTGGGTGAAAGAGGGAAGTTTTGAGGTATAGTAGTGATCAGTCTATTCAAGCGAGATTGGATTGTTTTGCAGGATAGCAAAACCAAACTTTCCAGCATTGTCACTACGCATACGGACTCGATCTTTCGTTATATGATCGATTAATATATAATATTGGTGGTATCCTTTGTAGCGGCATACAAAAAATGCAAAGAATTAACAAGGCGAATCGGTCTTGCAGTCAATTGATCACAAGGGATCGAAAGCGAACCGGCCGATTAAAATCTAATACTCATGTCTAGTTCCAAATTATCGGACTCGTCAAGGTATTCCCAATCTTGAGAATCAGCAAAGTCCTCCTCCATAAGATTCTTATACCAGCTGACTACTACGGGATGTGCAACAACCCTAATACGAATTTAGTCAAATAAAACGCTTGCCACTATCACTCAACTTACTTTGTAGGGTGAAAGTTCAAAACTTGAAGAGACTCCAGTTTCGTTGCGCGTGATAAGGCGACATAAGCTAAAGAGTGGCGAGTTATTCGTTATCTTCGGTATCAGTAGATGTCATTTCAAACCTTGTCCCTTCTCAAACGTGCGCTGAAGATTGACTCGTACACGCTCAAGAGTTTGTCCTTGACTCTTGTGCATACTAAGTGCCCAGGCGAGGATAAGCGGCACTTGGTGTCGACTTGCTTCGACCTGGCCTTCTGCGTTAAGTATGGTGAAGTCCTGCGCCGTCATGAGCATTTTGCGCCCACTCGCAAAGCGAACTATTGGCCAAATAGGAGCGAACTCGTCATCGGCTGACTTCGCTTGTGGTACCGGCGCCGACTGTTTTTAGGGGGGTGGGGGAGAGAAAGTAATACTATCAGTCGACTGACAACAAAAAGGCGACAAAATATATCCACCTCGTTATTCTGATCCCCAGCCACCTCCGTATGCCACTTTCGAGCCTCGTTCTCTGTGCAAAATGCAACAACAACACCCAAGGACCCATTGACAAGTTCCCCTTGTCGTAGGTTCTTAATTAACATAACCTGTGCTCCAACCTGTCGAGCCAACAGTAGATGAGACGGCCTTCTGGTAGATAAAACAAGAAAACTCTCACCTTTATGGTCAGACAAGCAGGCGCTACCAATCTTTCTAAAAGTTTCTTGGCCCTATCTTCTGACACTCTTTCGCCCTTGTCATTCACGCCTGGCAGATCCAGAGCTTGAAAATGGTGGGCAGGGGAAGCGAGCTGCGTTAGCCTTGTCAAATTAGCCTGATCAACTTCGCTTCGAGTAGGATATCTATATGCACGGGTAAACATGAAGGTAAATAAGAAATAGAACAGATACAAACAGTTCTGTTGGTTCGATGCCATCGTCGTAATGAACGGGCCGAGAGAGGCTATAAAATGCCTCAACAGTGCTGCGATCGAGGTTTGCAAACCGCATTGCATTGAGCATGTTTACAAATGCTGTGGGAGGAATATCAATCACCTCAATGGAGCTATAGGGACAAAGCTGAGAATGACTTACTTTGATCACGTTGCCTAAAGACTTTTTTCAAAAGGACAGGCTTTCCGACGCAAATTTCCCACGATTCCGCTTGAAACGCAAACACGACTGGAAGGGGTTTGCCGTTTTTATCCACGCCAGGTACAGGAGGTAGTTGGGCGAAGTCTCCAGAAAGGATAAGCTAAAATTAAAGATGTCGAAAATCCAGCCTTAGAACCTCATTTGCGAGCTAAACACACCTGAATACCGCCAAATGGGCGTTCACTGCGGCGCACTGTTCGTGCAATGAATTCCTAGTAGTGTGTCAGTGACTAGTGATGGGCCATCAAATCCCGGTCAAAGGGCTTCATACCAACTTATCGAACAAAGACCCGTCTATCATCGAAACTGTCGCAAGATAGGCCAATTAAATGAAACTCAACGCTTCAAACATTGGACGTACTCTCGTCAATGATCAGAGTCTTCACCCGCCTCCATCGCTTGACCACGTTTTCAAACATAGGTTGATGGAGGAATTTACCAGCAAGATTTTTGGCTGATTCTATCCCCAAGCCGATTCCTGCCCAGGAGTGTATCGTACATCCGCCAATATTAACGGACGCGATACCAGTGGATGCAGTGATCGCGAGACAGTATTCATCGTCGTAATTGGCATCCTTGACCAACTTGATGATTTCACGAAGCAGCAAAGACTTTCCAGTTCCTATCGACATTTATAAGTATGCGCTTGAATCTCAAAATTGAGCAAACAGAGCTGACTAGCCTGCTGAGCCGGTGAAAAAAACAGATTTGCCATCTCGGACCTTGTCGAGAACTAACTTTTGCTCATGCGACAAGGTTACGCCGCCTGGCGCTGCGTGTGTTTTTGCCTCCGCTTCGAGTTTTGGTCGCTTAAGCGGAGGAGGGCCCCCGTTACGTTCTGGCTCGACAATAGCGGGAGCTAAAGCTTTTTTTTTCAAAGTCAAGCGTTGAGGTTCCAACTCATATATGAAGGGCGTGCTTACCCCTTACTGCTCGTAGAACAGCAGATTGCCCTGAGGGATGCGATTCAGCAAGCCATTTCTCAGCTTGCGTACGAGTCAAAAAACTCTTATGCACGGCACCCGGCCATCGTGATGTCTGAACAAGGAGAAAGAGACCGTTCAGCCCTCTGTGAGGAAAGCGTATGGTAGCTTTGGTAAGTGAACCATACGTTTGCCTTGCACTCAAAAAATGTAGACAGACTCTCAGTCAAAACCCGAGCGACGGATGATTGAGATAATCCACCTGGTCCCACGTAGTGTATATCTTGGGTCCTTCACGACCAATCTTCACTGCGTAGAATTTGGGTCTACCCATGGGACGTGGCTAAGACAGGGGAGGAACGTGCTGGACTCAGGGGCGACTCGCGCGGTGTGTTCACCGCTTCGCGCAAGCCGGATGACGTTTGCTGGCTGGCTGGGAGGAAGTTCCGAAGCCGAGGCGCCGAAGGCCCGTGGTCCGCAGCGACGTCGTACTACATAAGCCTCGGAGGCCTTATAACGGCACTGGCACACTCAACCGCAACGGATCACGCTTAGTCTTTCCTCACGACACCCTTAACTGCGCTTTATGTTCAAGAAAGTTAACACACCGCTCCCACAAAGCCTACCCAAAGAATGTGCCAAAGCGGCAAAGATCTGTCAGTTGCAATCAAGACTGTATTCGTCGAGTCTTCGTGCAAGTCAGATACTGACCTGCGTGACAGTTTCTTCGTTTGTGGATAGCGGGAACAATGGTCTAGACGGAGTCGTTCCTCGCGTTATTCTGGAAAGAGCTCGAGGTTTTGCGATCTTCAGTGTCATGAAAGCTGGCTTTGTCTTCTCCGCAAGGGCTGGCAGTGGTGTGGTCATTGCAAGGCTGGACGACGGAAGTACGTGTATGACTAGCGCATATTAAAGTCCCCACTCTGCTAACCTTCGCCTAGCATGGTCTGCACCTAGTGCTATCGGGACGGCTGGACTAGGCTTTGGTGGGCAGGCAGGAGCTGAGGTGACGGATTTCCTTATTGTGCTCAATTCCAAATCAGCGCTGGTATGGACCAACTATCTTTTGTTTTTATTTTCTTGATGTTTAAAAGCTGATTTTACGCTTCGCGTGACAAGCGGTCTTTTATGGCAGCAGGCTCTCTTACTTTGGGTGGTAACTTGTCTCTCGCAGTTGGTCCAATAGGGCGTAACGGAGAAGCAATCGGATCCTTGAATACGTCAGGGAAAATTGCCGCTATGTACTCCTACTCAAAGACTCGTGGACTGTTTGGAGGTGTGTCCGTAGAAGGAAGGTTCGTTTTTTTTTTTTTTTTCAGCTGAGTCGTTTGTTTATGCATTGCTGAAATATATTTATTTCAGCGTCATTGTCGAGCGTCAAGACGCAAACGCGTTGGCATACCAAAGCAATGACGTTACCGTAAAGATGCTGCTGAGTGGCTCCATTCCTCCGCCGGAGTGGGCCTCGCCTCTTATTCAGACACTGGAGCGTTGCACTGGCATGCCTGGAGGACGTAAATGGGTATACGATACGCCACAGACACCTGGAGTTGAGAGCAGGGATCCATTTGGCGCCCCGCAACCCTCGCAAGCCCAAGCTTATGCGTTCGGCGGCATCGGCAGCACCGACCCTAATCAGAGAGGCTCCGGTTTCCTTAGCAAGCGCAAACTGAGAAAGGGAGATGCTGCCTTTCCTCCCGCCTCTTGGGGGCGTGGAAAAAGCACAGGAAGCTATTTCGATGAGTACCCCACACCTGCAGACGAACTTGGCACGTCAGGCACATCCTCGAGATCGCGTGGCGTATCGGACGACTTTACGCATCGGATGCGCAACGAGGCCGTCCAACAAGGCGGTACTTCACAGGGACCCACAGATTCGATTAAGTTTGCGACCCATTTCGAATCCGACTTCGTACCTGAAGAGCGTGTCAGACAACATCCTCCCTTGGCAAACAATGTGCCATCTGCTCCACTAGCTAATGAAAATCTCGTAGAGATTGGCGATAACGGTCCCTCTTCACCATTTGATTTTGACCCATCAGGTCCCTCAGAACGTACTGCGCCTGGTACAAGTCAACAGATGCACCATGCAAGCTCTTTGTCAAACCCTTTTTTCAGTACAGATGAAGCACCTTCTTCAAGTCATGACATGTACCAGCCGGTCATCGGTAACCAATCGTCCACCGTAGGCAGCGTGCCATATGAACACGCTTATCCACTGTCAAACACCCTCGCCGCCAATAACGAGTATCAGAATCCTCGGCACAGTCTGGGCAGTCGTGATTCGGGATCATCCGCACCTCATATCGCGTTAAAACCGGAGCTCACACAACCACTTCCCTCGTATGCCGTTGCAAGAGCAATTGCTTTATATGATTTTGATGCTGTACAGGTAAGCTTGGGTGACTTTCGTTGTACGTTGTTGTGTCTCATAGGACCTCCTGGCATCATTTGCTCCTGGTAGCCCGGTGACCTCTCTTTCAAGACCGGACAAGTTATCATGGTGACGGAGAAATCTGATACTTCTGATACTTGGTATGTCATATACGTACCTTTTCTTAAACGAGTTTGCGATGGACTAAAATATCCTCCTAGGTGGAAAGGGATTGTTGAAGGAAGATCAGGAAGCTTCCCAGCGAACTTCGTCGAGCTTGCTTGAACTGCTTAGATCTTGCCCGGCAATCACCGCTACTCTGACCGAAGCCATTCGATGGGCACGCTTAGTTACGCCTCCCGTTTCAAGCTCAGCTTTGTTGCAAGTGCTCGGGTAACCGTGCCCCGAGCCAAGAATTTCACAGCCATAGGAAACAGGCGGCTTATGAGCCTCTTTCACTTTTTCGGCTCCATTGTATAAACATGTACAAATGCGCTCTATGTAGAAGTGTACTAGCACAAGAGACATATATGCTACTAATAATTCATGTGTAGTTTTGAGTCAAGGTTTGAAATATTCGCCTGGTGGCTGAACTCTGGAGGCGTGGTCGGGACGCCGATTCGGGAATAGACACCGCGTTAAGTACCGGTCCAGCCTCGCAACGAGGACGGTTTCGAGAGCGGTGCCTGAGCGCCATCATCGCCTGTCTTTGCCCAGTGCACTCAAAGGCCACTGCGTTTTCCTCGGTCCTGCCCTCTGTTCACCGTCTACTGCGCTCTTGACTGTATCCTCATGCCTTCCTGGCGGCTCCTCTCTGCTTTGTTCGTCTCCCTGGGGAGTCTACATCGACTGACGGGTGTACTAGCAAAGGACGAAGAAGAGAAACAGCCTTCGTTTCTACAACAGGTACGATGGCCCACATTTGTTTTTCCCGCACCGCCAGAAATACATATCGGCTTACTAAACATAACCGCAGAGTTTCTTCTTTGACTGGTAAGGAAACTACGCGAACCTCAACTCGGACGTTGAAGCATTTAACCAATTCTCCCTTTCTCTTAGGCCAACCACTGGCGTACCGTCACAGATTGTTGGTG
This sequence comes from Waitea zeae, assembly GCA_037855215.1. Lineage (NCBI taxonomy): Eukaryota > Fungi > Basidiomycota > Agaricomycetes > Corticiales > Corticiaceae > Waitea > Waitea zeae. The sequence continues at coordinate 15,857 of JAZHGK010005897.1, forward strand.
CGTGTTTGCCACTAGCGTTTCTTCTTATCCGAACTAATTTTTTTTCCCAGAGCAATGTGATACGTTAGCGATTTCATGGAGTCGAGGTTCCGCACAAGGACCTAATCCAGTTGCACCTTATGTCCTACAGGTGCGCATTTGTGCCCCATATAGATTTTAAGCTCGAGTTAACTCAGAATAACTGGTAGATTTATACATCGTGCGCGCCAATATTACTCCTCACCTCTCGCATGTATTCACTATTCACACAGTGCATTTGTTGTTCCCCTCATCATCGACGCTGGAAGCGGTTCTAGCTTTGTAAGTGACTACAGCTTGCGCTTTTTCAGTCTTTGTTGATGATTGTTTCAGGATTTTCCCGTCCCATTTAATCCAGGAACACAATTTCAGATTTGCATGGTGAGTTGTATGATTCTGGCCTGCCGTTTGATAGCTTACATAAATTATATAGTTCGACAAAGCCGGCAATCCGGGTGGCTGCCAACGCCCAATGTCAGTATACCCATCGCTACAATCAAACCCGACATGCAGAGTGAGCCCCTGGGACAAAATTGCACAAAATCGTGACTCAACAATGTAATAGAATTTGACATATCCTCGACCTGAGCAAGTATTGGACATTGCCGGAACGGACTGGACCGGCAGTACGTTGTCCCAATTTGGCTGGCCTCCTCAATGCAAGGATATTTCTCTCCAACCAAAAAATGGTACCCCACCATATACTCTCACAGTCAGTACTCAGCGTCACTCTCAATGGGGTGTCGATTTAACGTGGATTGTAGGTAGCTCCTTCTTTGCACCCACCGTGGAACATCACTTCAGATGGCAAGAGCCCTCTGAATTGGACCGTTGCATTGGTAGGAGCCTTGTGGAATAGCCGTGTTGTTTTAGCTAATCACTTCCGTACTAACAGTCTTGGGGTTCCATGTTTTACATCTCGGTCTCGGATTCGGCAGGTAATCTCTGGGCCAATGGCCCTATGCATGCAGGTGGAGATGGTCCCACGGGATGCCTTGCTGACACTCCTCCGCCCCCTAAGTAAATTCTCTTTTCCCTCATTCTGCCGTGTCGCTGACGTTTTTTTAGCAATGAAAAAAGCAACCAGGTTTCAACCTATGTCGCGATTGGCACTGGTATTGGTGGCCTTGTTGCAGGGCTTGTCATTGGTCTTGTCGGTGTTTTCGTTACTCTTCGCTGCTTCAAACGCCATCGTCAAGGAGGGCTGCTGCGACGTGACTCGATAGACTCTGTACCTAGTCTGGGCACCATTGCACCTTATACCGCCGTACCGCAAGCACCGTACCATGATCGTACGGACAGCACTCTGCAGACACCTCATGGCGTGGGCTCGCTTGGTCACCTTCGCACAGACAAGTCATATAAACTGGAGCCATTTGTACCCCCACAACAGCACCAGCCACCGACTCCATCGGTCACTGGCAGGGAGTCGTTGAGTGGTGCTCCAGGGAGCGACGGATCCACTACGGGTCCGCAGAGTCCTGGATCCGACCAACGACAGAGCCGCCCGGGACACGTTTACGTCGTTCACCATGACGGCGGCCGTGCACCAGTCACCGTTTATACAAGCGACGGTACAGAGGTGGTCGAGCTTCCACCAGTGTACAATCAAGAATCACAAGCTGGGTCGTCCTCGTCGGGATCGCGGCTGGAGCCTCAGCGGCGAGTACCTAGCGCGGTGCGGAAGCCAGAGGCGAGGATGGAAAATGAGACCAACACCATCGGTCCATCATAGACCAAAAGTCTTCTTTTTTCAAGTCTAATTTTCACACGACCCATGTCACAATTGTTAGGGCTGTCATATGTTTCCATTTGTCCTTATTACCATACGAAACACCTTCGTTTGATTTTTACTGTTTTTGTCCTTTGTAAATGATTGTGGGTCGACAAAGGACGCTCTATAGCATCTATAGCACTTTATGTCTCTTCTCCATTACCGCATTCATCTCGTACCGTGTTTGTCCCCTTATATATCATTTTGACAAATTCAACCTGCTGAGCCCATCACATATTACCTAGGGGCTCCACATAGTTCTCAATTTTCTCAGATGCATTGCAACTCTGCGATGTAATTAAGTAGCCGCGCATGGTGATGTCTAATTTGGCCCGCCTTTGCTATGGCTGCGTGGTCAAAACCAAAGGCCATATGATAACGCGTTCTGATACTCGCACGTGATCGCGACGTGCCTCTTCTAGACTCCATCCTGTTTGACACTTCGCTTCTGTAACTTCTGGCTTCTCGAATACCCAGGCCATCGCGGGCGACCAGCAGGCATCTAAACGTTTACGAACTGGCAATTTCAAGTTTGTTCACAAATTCAAAGGAGGTGGAATTGGTTATGTCTTCGAAGGCAAAGAAAGTCCCAAAAAGATCCAGGAAGGTGGCCCACATCAGTGATGTGGACGCCAGTTCAGAAACTCTGACTATGAAGAGTGCGACAAAGTGAGCTAAAACATGCAGCCTGATAAACTCATACTAGTGCGAGCTTGGTTGATTAGGTTGATGATATATAGTGAAGACAACGGGGTAATTGAATTGTTTACCACTGACGAAGAGTCTGACCGGTATGAGCTTGGAAATAGTACATTTCTATGCAGTAGTTTTGACCCTTCAGCACAAGGAGGAGCACCCCAGAGTCCCCGAGCACTACGGCTAAATGGCAAACGGGCTTGAAAACTGAGCGCAAAGACCTTAAGGACTCCGTTGATTCCAGTTCTTCGCTCAAAGCCATCTACATCTCCAGTGACGAGTCGGAATCTGAGGTTCCAGGTGTCACTACCACCCCTCGCAAGCGTCGCATATCTCACGTCCCAGCCATTAGAAGTGACTGTATTGACATTACGTCCGACTCTTCATCTGATTCAGAGAGAGTACTCGCAATGCTGAGACCAAATCAAGGTGCAAATGCTCCGAGAAACGATGAAACGCCTCCTCCTGCATTACCATCCAGTTTCAGTCCTTGGGAACGAGATGACGGGAGTATATTAATATTGTAGGTATGTCTAAGTCATCGTACATAGGATCAAATTTATTCCGTTTCGTTAGCGACGAACCAAAAAGTGCCCGGAAGCCAATTAAAATACGAACGCCAAAGGTAAAAGGACCGTTGCCAAAAGTATCATCATCAGCACCTTCTATTGTCGATGACGATGATGCTCCTGCTTCACAAGAAGATAGCAAAGTTCCTCCTATAAAGCGAGCTACTCGCAAAGGAAAGCGAGCCAACGCTGCTCTCGAAAGAGCCCGCTTGGAGAATTATGCAAGCGAGCTGTTCGCTGATCTCAACGAAGCCGTGTTCCAAAACGGTTTACCAAAGAACACTCAACTGATATGGAGTAAGCGTCTCCTAACAACGGCTGGGAGAGCTAAATGGCACAGGTAGCGTGTGTCGTTATACTTATAAACTGAATTTTAACAAAAAGTGGTATGGGTCGCATTGAATATAGGAAACCAGATGGTGGAGATGACGTAGAGATTGAACTTGCTGCCAAGGTTCTGGACTGCGAAGGTAATTCGACCGTCGTTCTGATGCTTATGGTGTTAAATTTACAGCAGAAAGGATTCGGAACACTTTGTCACATGAGATGTGTCATCTGGCCAGTTGGCTCATAAGCAAACAACCTCGAGAACACCACGGGTCAATATTCAAATCATGGGCTGCGAAGGTAACACGGGAGCGACCAGAGATTACGGTTTCGGTGGGTAGTGCCATCATTTTTTGCTCTTTGTTTTATTTGACCGCCCATAGACGAAGCATAGCTATGATATCAACTATAAGGTGCGTACTAGCGCTTTTCTTCAATGATAACCAGATATTGATTTATCTCTTAGTATGAATGGAGTACGTCTTATTAGAGAACCATCTAAAAAAAGAAATTGACGTGGTTTTGTCTCAGAGTGCAGTGACTGTTCAAAAATGTACGCATGGTGCAAATATACGTGGCGTGCTAAATTCTGACTGCCTAGTAGATATGGACGACATAGTAAAAGCATTGATCCGAATGCGTGCCGTGGGTGATTTTTGGTTCTGTATAGTCACCAAGCTGACAAGTTTCTTTCGTAGGGTGCGGGGCGTGCAAGACCGGGAAACTTGTACCATTATTTGCCACGAGGACTACCAAGGTGAAGGGTCCCAAATCCAGCCGCAATGCTGGTGCTTCCCAAGGTTGGTAACACAATACATGATCTCACCTTATATTATGACTGATCTGTCCTTAGGTTCGCCCGTGAAGGACGTGCAGCCCTCACCCTTGATATTCCATGAGCTCACGGATGCAATTGTGTCATTGAGCATTGAAGACGAATAAGCAGCACTCGGCCTCAGATTTACATGGATATTTCTTTGGTTTCATATCGGATACAGACAAGCGTAATACCTAATTCCAAGCATGTAGAAAATATACATATATGGGAGAGCATTGTTATCAAGGTTCATAAACCGGAGTAGGCGTGTCATCCGCTACCTTCCACATCCAGAAGGGACCTTCGATATCTGTGAGTTTCAGTTCATAAAAAGGCGATGGTGAAATATACCAGCTGGATCATCTGCACGGGAGTCAGTACTATGAGATGTCAGCCAGTCAGAGCTCAAGTAATTGTCCTCACCATCATCGTGGTTAGCACCAGTCCAGGTCCCAACGACACCCGCGGCGCTATTCTTATGGCCAATCTGTACACCCACCGAACTTCACAGAGTTTGGAAAAATGTGTTCCTTATAGAGCGAGGGAGCGCTCACCTCCATGAGACACCCGCATCCACTGTGTGGAGCATCTGATGAAGCTGCTAGAGATCATGACGCTTCACTCTGCAGACAGACAGACCATGACTTACCCAAGTCCAGCGAATGGTTCCATCATCAGCCATTCGCACGCTTCCGGTAAGCAAAGCATCGTATCCAGGAGAGGACACGGCTCTTCCGGTGAAGTAGATATCAGGGTACTCATCTGAAAGTTGACGTTTCTTTGGTATTGGTATCTCCGCGTTTGCTATTGAGTCTATCCCCTCTCGTATTGTATCAGATGATTGCGTAACAGGCGTACACTCCGAGTCAGGCTCAAATTCGCGATCGCCAATAGAGGTTATATGAAGATCCATGGTAACCAGACGAGTTGCCTCGCGAAAGCTCACTTGATCGAAGAACGAAGGGTTGAGCGGACCGCCGGCATAATTAGTGTACTAGGAACACATAAGTCCATGACTAGAACTGTAATTCATCACTTACATTGTATGCTGAAACGAATGTTTGTACATGTCAGCTTGTAACCCACTGCATATTTTTTACATACCAAATAAGTCCCTAACTCCGATTAGTACTATTAGTAGTGGCAATAAATGAGAGTGTTTACCTGTAATCCATGAAGCAGACCAAACGCCTCCATTTCCCTTCAACACCGGCCCAATCGTCAGGGCGTGCCTTCAGGCTTTTTGGAGCAGTGTTAGGCCTCGTGTATTCAAGACCCATTGGTGGTTTGATAAAATTCTCCCTCAAGCGATGCGAAATAGAGGAGGTACCGTTATCAAGACCAAACACGTTAAGAGTCACAACATTTACACATGACTCAAAGTGCGACCAGTTGATGTGTGGAAAACGCTGACCATCCTTAATCGGATAAAATGGACCGTACGAATTTTCCTGGGTGTACTGATAAAAGGTGATAAGACATTTTCCATTGTATAGTTATAAGTGACACACATTCTGAAGGTTGTAGACCATAGCACGGCTTTCACGTCTAATAGCGTCTAGCTTTGCGACCCGCGAACTTCCTTGCCAGGTTCGTTCTCGCGTCATGCGAAGTTGGATGTTAGTCGTACGGTCTAGGCCCTCGCCGTGGAGTGACATGTATACTCGCAAGCGAGCGAGAAGAGCCCGTTCTTCATCTGATATATCATGCATCAAAGGCAGTGGCGGCGTTCTGCTCACTAGTTTAGACACCCACGTAATATTCAAAGACTCTTGGTCTCCAAGTGCGGGGACTTGCTCCAGTGCCTGGATGATAGCTTGAAGGACAGGGACCCAATTAGTAAGCACATTTGGCGACTCAGAGAGCATCCATTTCTCTGCAGTTGTCCGTTTTTGTACGAGCGTCTTCCACTCAACGTCTTTATTATCCAGGTGTGCATGTAGAGCTGCTTTGCGAGGGTCGTCAAAGTGGGAAAGAAGGAGCCGCTGCCAGAAATATGAATCTTGTGGATTGTAAACAATTTCACGTGCCATTCGGCAACTCTGAGCAAATGAAGCTGGATACAATACTTAAGAATAAGCAAAAAGAAGTGTCATTATTTCTGCGCACCAACATCAGTTGGATGCAATAACCATAGAGCTTGCTCAATTATTTCTAGAGGAATTTGTGCGAGTGAGAGCGTAGTGGTCATGGTTGTAGGAGGATAAGCCCGGGTTTGCTTTCAAGCGCAAGCGCGGCCGATCGGCAAGGCGGGGCCGCTTTCAAAGGTGATCACCGAGTGTAAGGATCTTTATGCAATCCGACTCTAGTGGAAACCTCAAACACTTTCATACTTGGCAAGCCAGCTTACTTGTGCATGACCGATCCTATCAATGCGCTGTCTAATCTTATACAGCCACCATGATTAAAAATACCGCCATCTTGCTTGAACTATGAATGGATATGGTGTGCTCGAGTCGGACCCATATATATACATCAAACTTCTGATAAGTGATTAATCCTTGGTCAATCTTCACTCCCCCACTAGCCACTGCATTTCACTCATCAAAATGGCAACTACTAAGAGCAACGAGCTCACTCTCGGTGAAGGCTGGACGTGGACGGCAGGTGCTCGGACTGATACGCCTGCTGGTGCGAAATGGAAGGAGGGAGAGAACGAGGGTTGGAAGACTTGGGATCCTGCTGCAAACGAAGGGTATGCTTACTCTTCTATGCCCTACTGTGAAGTTTTGGTCACTGAATCATGCCCGTTGTTGATTCTCCAGTAACTTATACCAACTCCTCATCAGCGCGGTAACCCCTCGGCCCATCGCGTTTGTATCAACTTTATCATCATCGGGAGTGGCAAATCTTTCGCCATTCAGGTGAGCCTCAAGGAGCTCGTTCAATCTCACGCGCACGCCGCTCAGCATAGACTTACATACAATTTCTACCTTTCTAGCTATTTCTCATTGGTACGCCCATTAGGTTGTTACGACCTGAAGACGTCGCTTCTAATCGACGTGGTTCCTAGATCTCACATGATCCCCCTCTGGTCACCGTGTCCGCCTCGAGGTATCGGGACGGAAAGGAGAAGGATACTGCTTTCAACATTCGTGCTACAAAGGAGTTCACTGTCAACATAATCAGTGAGCCTTTTATCGAGGCAGCTAACGCCACTTCCATCGATGCACCCTCCGACAAAGGTGAATTTGCTATTAGTGGGTTGACTCCCGAGCCAAGCGTACGTCACATTTGTCAGTTCTGGTGTCACGATACTAAATAGTTGCTCTCTAGTTGACTGTAAAGCCACCACGTGTTCGAGAGAGCGCCGTCAGCCTTGAGTGCGAGGTTTGTGACGTTATGTGTTTTCATAAGCTGGGCATTGACACTCGGGGATACAGCTGTTCTCATCTCAGGACCTCATTTCGCAGAAGACCAACACACCGACAGGAACACTCTTCCTCGGTCTCATCAAGCGAATTCATGTCCGCCGTGCTGTGCTTGCCAAAGGCGACGAAGTAGTAGACCCTGAACTCCTTCGACCTATTTCCCGCCTTGGAGGGGTAAAGTATGCGACTTTAGGAAATATATTTGAGCTTCGTCGACCAACGTGGGACAAAGATAGCAAGGATATACAGAAATCTGTATTGTAGAGGTGACATGAGACGGTGTCTATGGGTATCTAGGGCGCGGCCGAAATAAGTGTGCATTATCATAGCTCGTCAAGCCACAGAACTATTCTTAAGGTCTCGTGCGAATAGGGCCAGAGCGTGATGAACCACAATGCTACGGTCCTCACAGGTTTTAGCGAGTAGTGAGAGCGTCAGATGAAACTACGGGACTATACTGTTTCATCTTGAAGAGGGGGCGTTTTGTGTGTGAAAAAACCAAAATAAAAGTGAATGCGAAGTGTAGCCCTACATCAATAGGGGATGCACTATGTTACATGTGTACAAGCTCAATGTATCTATACATTATAATTAAATGAACAGATGAATGATGTGCGGTCGTGAATGAGCGTGCCATGACTTCATGACGTTAAATAGTACTCGAGCACCTGCCCGAGAGACCCTGAAAGTAAGAAAAAGAACACGGCGATGTATGCATTACTTGAGACCCTGTCTCAAGCCTGCCTCAAGCAGCTCCAACAGAAATGAGAGAAAAGAGGAAGAAAGGATGGAAGGAGAACTCAGTTCTTCGACTGGACGAGGCGAATGGCAGCCGAGATCTTCGAAAAGAACTCGCTGGACGTTGTCTGGTCGCTGGAACCAGAGGTGTTGTCAATGTCAACGCCTTTGCCGCGCGAGCCAGAGCTGATCGGGTGGTCGCGGTTGTAGCTCCAGAAAGAGTAGTATGCAATCCCGTTCTTGGCCGCAAAGTTGGCGACTATATGTCCAGATCAGGGTGCTGTAACTTCAGAAGGCAGAAACTGACTCACGAGAGGTGGCGCTGGCGAGGTTGAACATGGCTCCCTGATCGTCCTCTCCGATCATGGGGATCACGCCCATCTGTGCCATGCCAGTGCCGCGCTTGAGTCCGTAAACCTTCTCGAGCTGAGCGGCGCCGGCGGTGATAGCAGAGCGGGAGCTGCTGAGAACGTTGGGCACGCCCATATCCATGACCATGAGCGAGAGAATGTCGATCGTCAGGCCGGCGTCACGCGCGGCGGTCACTTGCGCAAGCTGGCCGGCAGGGAGACCGTCTGGTGTAGCAGCCAAAGTGTACGTGACGTGAAGATCTATCGAACAGAAAACGAATAAGCAAGCCTGCTAGGTCGAGGGTAGACTGGCGCTACGCACCCGGAATGGATTGCTTAACCAGGACAATAGCTTGTGCCAAGCGCTTTGCGGCAGCACGGTCATTGATGAGTTGGTCGTCCTACAAAAAAAAAGTGAGCCAAGGCCCGAGTACAACGTAGCGAAGACCTACCTCAATATCAAACTCGACGTTGTGGGTGTTGAATTGCAAGAGAGTGCGCTTGATGAGGTTCGCGAGCTGGTTCACGTTGGTGCAAGCCTGCTGGATGTGCTGATTGTACTTGGGCACTCCAATCGCGCCTCCAAACGACAAGTTGACCACACCACCTTTGGCGATGAAAGCCTTCGCATCGCTGACCAGAGAATCCATATCAGAGGTCAGTTTGCACTGAAGAAGAAAAAGCCAAATCAATTCATGTGTCAAGTATACGGACTCGCTGTGACATACTTGACCAGGAAAGGCAGTACCAAAGCCAATCGTTGCGGCAGTCAACCCCTCCTGATCGAACGCGTCAGGCAGAGATTTGGTTGCGGGGTTGCCGAAATAAACGTAATAGGGAGATGTGATCTTGATAGATGGTCAGTTCGTGTGAACGTGACGGAAACGAAACACCAAGTCCGGAACGTACTGGCTTGGGAAGGTCCGCAAATGACTTGGACACGGTTCGGACAACGGGAGCGGCGGAAGCCGAAATAGCGAGGAGGGCTGAGAGGGCAAGTTTGGTAAAGAACCTGCGAGGAGGAGATCATGTCAGAAAGTTCAAGTGAGCCGATCCAAAATAAAAACACTCACATGGTTATGTTACGGGGGGATAACTGTGGCAAGTAGTCACACGGAAACCTCAAAGAATGTAGTGATAGATAGGGAATGAATGTGAGGGCAAAAAAAGCGAAACGACGGAGTCGTAGAGAGTGTGGATGCCCTGCAGAAGGGGGAGAAATGAGGTGGGGGGGGAGGTGGTACCGGTGACTAGCAGCCGCTGAGGAACGAAAAGCGATAGTCCTGCACATTTTATAGGAACTGAGTGCCGACGTGTTCCTCGGATGATTCGTACAATTGAACGCCCAAATTCAGCCAATGTAGCACATGGGCTCGGATTTTTGGCATAAAACAATAACCGAAGCTGGAGAAATAAGGTTTGCTCTCACCTATTTCGTTACGGCATTGTTTTTCCGCGCGCTTCTCATCATGACCAGCGGTGTATTTTTGATACGCAGAGACGCAGAACACCTGATTCGAGGAACTTTTAGAGGCTTCAATCTCGCTGATTGTGATCAGAATAGCCCGGGATAGCCTCGTCGAGTTCTCGCCCATCGTTTCAGCTCTGAGAGATTACACAGACTTGCCTGATCACCATCTGACAGCTGTGCTGATTGAGAAAATTGTTCCGGCGTAAAAGAGGCACAAGGAATAAGCAAATTTTGATGTGTGCGGCGAGTGAAGCTAAAGTGTGGTGAAACGCCCCCAAAGCGCACATAGAGTGAACATGAGGCATGAGGTGCAGTGACAGTTGTGATCAGGTCGCCACGCTCGGAGCGAGGGGAAGAGGGAAACCCGTGGCGGCTAAGTGACAAGCGCAGCAACTCGGGTCCTGCCGGGCACAGGTTCCCCCTTCGAACGGCTTTGTTTCCCCTGCTCCGTCACTCCCTTCTTATTTCCCCCCACCCCTCATCCCCTTTTCCTGCCCTCGCGAAACTCCTCTCGTTACTCCCGCCGGTACGCATCCCAATGCGTTGTGAATTTTCTGCAGCCCTCGTCACCGCCGTTGCCTTGGCAACTGGTGTGGAGGCCATCTCCAAAATAACCCGCACTGGCCGCTACCTTTACGATGACAGCGGCAACCGGTTCTACATCAAAGGTATAGGCTACCAACCCCAGGGTGCGGGCTCTGTTGGCGATTTTGGGGAGCCCACCGACTTCATTGGTTCGTCCGAGTTGTCAGCTTTTTTGTGCCACTGAGAAAGTCGAACTGGGACTTTAGACCCTCTGGCGGATGCTTCTGGCTGCAAGCGTGATATTTCCAAGCTTCAAGAGGTAAACAAAAACATCCGCGTCGCCTGTTGCTTCCTTGTTCTCACGCATGCCATGTAGCTTGGTGTCAACACCATTCGAGTCTACAGCGTCAACTCTACCTTGAGCCACGATGACTGCATGAAGACCTTCAGTGACGCGGGCATTTACGCCTTGTATGCGCTCTTTTTGCCAAGTATTCTTGGCACCGTGCTAAATGGTGTTTCAGCATCGATCTCTCAATCCCTCAAGAGTCGATCAACCGTGACAACCCGTCATGGTACGTCTATCCGCTTGTGTGAACGAACGACTCTTGCTGACCGTTGGGCTAGGACTACCGACCTTCAAGACACATACATTAAGACCATTGACGTATTCTCCAAATATGACAACGTTCTTGCCTATAATGTCGGGAACGAAGTCGTCGTCGCTGCCAATGGTACCGCCGCCGGAGCGTTCATCAAAGCTGCTGCGCGTGATATCAAGGCTTACCTGTACGTTGTCCAAATTGCCTGAGCACCCGTCAGTCTCTCATGGCCCTTTAGCAAGTCAAAGTCGATCAACGCGCTTGTTGGTTACGCTGCTGTTGACGCCCCCAAGTCATGGCGAAACCCTTTTGCGGATTACTTGTCTTGCGATATCTCTGGGCAGAACAGCGGCGACGTCAGTTTCCATGAGCATATATACGCAGGCTCGTACAGCGACTGATACGATTTTTAGACGAGCATCGATATTTACGGCCTCAACAACTACGAGTGGTGCGGCAACTCCACTTTCGCCAACGCCTGGCAGGGAACGAACAATGATTATGCAGACTCCAAGCTCGCCGTCGCGTACGTTATCAGATACGTTTCTTTAACCTGTTTACTGAAGATGTCTTCAGTGCCTACCTCTCAGAGTTTGGATGCCTCAATCCTTCTGGCGGTCCGCGTAGCTGGCAGGAAGTCGGCTCCCTCTTCTCGTCTGACATGTCTGACATTTGGAGCGGTGGCATTGCATTCAACTACTTCCCCGCGCAATCCGCTGCAGGCCAGTTCGGCATGGTGACCATTTCTTCCGACGGAAGCACTGTCAATACCTCGCCAGACTTCGACAACCTTAAGTCAGAATACGGCAGTGTCTCCCCACCTTCGACTCCGACGAAGAGCAACGCACCTTCCGCGACTTATGCTGCATGCCCTGCCGAGAGCACAAATCTTCTTGCATCGACAACTCTCCCGCCGACCCCTGTTGACAGTGCCTGCAACTGCATGGAGCAACAACTCAGCTGCATCTTCACTCCCGCCACAACTAACGAGACTGTCGTCAACCAGGTTATCGGCCAGCTCTTGGACTACGGCTGCAAAACTCTTGGCCAGAACGGTGGAAGCTGCAACGACATCGCTGGTAGCGGCTCTGCGGGCACTTATGGACTGGTGTCATCTTGCTCTCCTGGTGAGTTTTTCGATCGCTCTGACTTGGCCTTTGCTAATCAGTGTTTGTAGCTGTCAAGCTCTCTTACGTATTCTCACAATTCTACGAGAACCAGAAGAAGAACCAAGACGCTTGCAATTTCGCCGGCAACGCTACAATCAACCGCGGTTCGAGCGCCACTGCCAGTGCCGTTGCGTCCTCTTGCTTGGCGTCTGCCACTGGCACTTCTGTCCCTGTTGGCTCGTCCGCTCCGGGCTCGTCATCTGCTTCCTCTTCGACCAACTCTCCTACGCGCGGCAGCGGCAATAATGGCGCTGTAGCCCTCATCGGATCGTCCAGTGCTGCCGGTGTTGTTGCTATGATGGTGGTCAGTCTTCTTGCTGGCGCAATGACCTTGGCTTGATTTAATGGATTGTGTTGGCTCGGACTGGTGACGTTGATGGCTACGAACTCTTGTAAATTTTTTGGACCCTTTCCCGTACAGACATACCACTCGAACTGTTCATTCCTTTCTACTACTATTACGGCGATATTGCCACCACAGTTATTTCTCTCCGAAATCTCAGGTTATTTCCCTATAGTTCTTCTCTCGTGGCTTGTGAACTTTTGTGTGTCATCTGGGTCAGCGCCTCTTTCAATTTTCAAGCGCCAACCGTCTACAAAACGAGGGTGTTTTGATGAGTCGATGATGACACGTTTAGTGGACGTGACCTGTCGGAGTTCGAAATTGCAGCAGAAGAAGCCTGTGGACGCGCTTGTCACTTACGTCTGTTCCTCTCCTACTCTCATGGTGTCCTCCCCAATGACCACTGAGGTATCAAACATGCCCTCTCAAGAAATCTGGTCCGAAAACTATGGCTCAAATGGAATGCAGGAAATAAACAACGGCGCTGGTGACAACCACGCACCTCCAGCCATCGACCAAGATTACAGCCGCGGCGACGCCGGTATTCCTCCCGACGATACGGTGCCCCCACCCCGGCAAGAAAAACAGCTTAAGGTGCTTAGCTTCTTTCCATCCGAGTTCTAGTTTTGTTTCGTCTGCTTTTTTTTTTGTGTGTGTGCTGGCTTCATTTTTTTTCGCTTCGCTGTGCTGGGCCGTTCCGCCTGCTTGCTAGCCCCATGCCTTCCCACGCTGTCAGAGAACCTGTGCTGAATCACCTATCTGCCCATCCTTGGTCTGGCTGCCTCGTCCTCCGTTTTATAGTTGAATAAAGTGTACATTGGTGGCCTCCCGGAACACACCCGTCGCGAAGACCTCCAGAGCTGCTTTGGTAAGATTGGAAATATCGTCAACATTGAGCTCAAGTATGTGACTTTTTTTTGCTTACTAACACGACGCTTACTTTCTTTGAATTTCTCTTTTCATTTCAGGGTTGGCTACGGTTTTGTGGTATGTTTGGCTTTTGGCTGGGGTCAGTTAGAGGTATATCTCAATCGTCCTACAGGAATTTGAAAGCCGCGAAGCCGCAGAAGAGAGTGTAGCCAAATATCACGAAGGCTACTTCATGGGTAATAAAATTCGTGTTGAGATTTCGCATGGTGGAGGTAGAACTGCGAAGTATAGTAACGATCCGGGCGCATGCTTCAAGTGCGGAGAACAAGGACATTGGGCCCGGTGCGTCATGCTGTGCCTTTCAAGTGTAGTGTTGCTTAACGTAATGGCTTTTGGTTGTAGCGAATGCCCTAACTATCATCGGTAAGCTATTTGCTTCTATAGACTATAGACTGGTGTCCTTATCCGTTTATTAGACGATCTGTAGAGCCTCAACTTGCAGACAGGATGCGAGACTTCCCACCTCGGGATTATGGCCCTGCACGTGGTGAGGACCCAGGTCGTTACCCTCCCCCACCACCTGGTCGTGATCCTAGGTTTAGTGGAGGCTATGATTATCCACCTCCATCTGGGCGTGATTTCAGACGCCCTCCGTCCCCTCCTCGTGAGTACAGGGATTATCCACCACGCGCGCCTCCTCGGGACTATGATGACTACCGCGGCCGCGGCCCACCTGGTCCTCCTCCGGCGCGCTATGATTCTCGTGCTCCACCTGCCAGCGGCTATCCTTATGATGGCCCACCTGTCCCGCCTGCCGGATACCCTTCGCGAGGGTACCCTCCACCTCCTCCGCCCCGGGATACTTACGATCGCTACGAGCGTCGTGGTCCACCTCCACCTGCGGGTGACAGGTACAATTCCTACCCGCCACCTTCGAATGTGAGAGCACGCACTCCTCCAGGTGTACCTCCGCCGCGCGCACGCGAGGATTTCGATCGCCCGCCACCTCGGTAAGCTGTCGCGCTGGTCTTGTACGCACAATGGTAGCTTGACACATGTATATCAGTGACTATCCTGGAGGTCCAGAGGTCGCCCGTGGTCGTCCACCTTCTCCTGGCGGGCGCTACGCCGACTATCCTCCTCGCGGAGGTGACGCGCCTGCACGTGGAGGGTTCCGGTAAGTTTGCTTTACTGTCCCGTTACACTATCTTTGTTGACTTGGTTTCATCAGCCGTCGCTCGCAAAGCCCTCCACCTCGGTCCGTCTCAAGTGCTACTGGCTATGACTCGGCTCCCTACCCTGCTGGTGATCGTTTTGCTGCCAATGGCTACTCTGGTGGTGTGCCGGGTGGTCCTCGCGGTCCTCCTCGGGACTACATGCCTCCTCGTAATGGCCGGGACGACGGCTACCGTCGGCCCTGAATAAACTAGAAGTCTGACTATCTGAATCTATGACTAGCTACATCCTTGCCATGCTGAGAAAAGATCAAATATCATGCAAATCTTAAATTGTTGGTGCTTGTCCTCGTGTCTCTTCGCTCTCGCTGCTTGAAGTTAGTACTTGCTTGTGGAATGAATACATGAACTGCTGCTTTTCGTTGTCCATTGCTTTCTGTAACTGTAACATTTGCTCCATATATGGATAAAATGGCCATCTCGAGTGCGTCAATGTGGGACTGTGCTACTTGGTCATCGTTGACTGGGATAGAACACCGAAGTGACTCTGATCCTACGGTATGCTGTTTTCAGAGGTCTGTCCAAAAACAACATAATATGTTATTCACTCCATCCAAGATTACTAACAAACGCCTACTGACCTTGCCGTACTTTGCTCGTGTACTCACAGCAGCCCTAAATGCAATTTTAATTACACATTATGTACATTTGCATCTCGTTTGCCCTATGAGAGCATTCTATAACTCCCCTTCCATCACCCTTCTGTATGTTCATAAATAATATATGATATATTATTTACGATACATACAATTTATCTTGAGATAGCATTGATAAACATCTTACTTTACTCAGGCATACATAAAATAAATTTCTTGAATTTCAACGAAAATTCTAGAATCGACAGGATTATTGTAGGTGACATCTAACATTCTGTGTGACACGGGTTCTAATATCGTCATCTCCAATGTGGCGAAGTTTCTAGAGCTTTGAACTTCAGTATAAATCCCGCCGCAATGCTTGCACTCGGCTACTCACAGTTCAACTTGCATATCAACCTCCATCCCCAACACTAGACACTTTATTATCTTAACACTACCACCAATGTCCCTCTCTCGCCTGTTTAACGACTCTCTCACGGGCTTCCCTGAATTCGTTCGTCTCTTCGACGAGTTCAACAATAGTGTCGCAAGCCAGAACCAAGCTGGAAATGAGTCCAACACATCGTTACGCCCAAGGTTAGTTTTTTTTTTAAAAAAAAATTGTCACTTGAAAATGTTTCGACGCTAACTTCACCTCGTAGAATGAACATCCACGAAGATGCCAAGACAAACACCATTGCAGCCACTTTTGAACTCCCGGGAGTTCGGAAGGAGGACATTCATGTTGACGTGCACAACGGACGCTTATCAATTTCGGGCGAAAGTCGTGCAGAATCGGAGCATGAGAAGGACGGCTACCTTGTGCGCGAGCGACGCTTCGGCAAATTCGCCCGTTCACTCCAACTACCGCAGGGCGTCAAGGAAAACGACATCCGCGCATCTATGGAAAACGGAATTCTGACGGTTTCGTTCCCACGTAATGCACCAGAGGCACAGCCAAAGAGCATCACTGTGAATTAATGTGGCTCACGTCGTAGTTTTGACCACTCAAGTTGTGCATTATATTTGTATACCGTTTTCTATTATGTACCTGTTCTGATATTATTCACGCTGAAATGACGGAGTGCAGCAAAATTGCTTTTGAACGCAATCCAAAGACAGTAAGCTTTGCGTAAGCTCATGCAGATAAAGCGGCAGAAAAAACACCAATTGGAGAAGGACGCCATGTTTTTTCGTCAACCATTCGCCAACCAGTAGGAAGCTGGGCTATGGGATCAAGGTTTATGGTCTGTGCGCCTGTGTCCTTCGAGAGGATGGGCTTGTCGGCAGACGTGTTATTTTGCTCATCCACCAAGTGTCGAAGGCGGATTTCCATTTCGTCCAGCATGGAGCCCTCCCAAACGTTCATGTTTCCTGAAGGAAGCATGCCTAACACATTGGTTATGGACGTAATTTCTGAGTGTGAGGGCAAAAGAGCTGCAAGCAAGGTACGGGAGCTGTGTAGAGGTGGGAGGAGATATCGATTGGGACCTTGTTAACGAATTGAATTACAACTCTCAAGTACTCACCTCTTGGACTGGCTCTTTTCTTCAAAGCCAATTCGGGTTACAATTGAAAGGATCATATCTTGACGACTTGTAGTAGCAGACCATGTATTTACCAGCCACGCAATCCATGCCGCAACAGAGAGCTCATAGGAGCTGTCTGTTCGCAAGCCTGCGTCCGTTGTTCCGTCACCTTTGGTGGGAGTCGGAGAGGTAAGCGCTGCGACGAGGCACGATAGTAAAACCTCAGAGAACACGGGGTGATGGGCCCGAAGATATGAGAGAAGGGGCTCCCATAACGCGATGAGAGGTGCCGATGGAGAGAACGGTGTTTCCGTATACGTACGTTTTCTACATCGTATTTTAGTTTCAAAATAGCTGACAGCAAAAAAAAGCTCGACTTTTTGGACTGGGGCACCAAACTACCGCGAGCGACCAGTGCCTCGCAGACGTGTTCCAGTGCCCACCTTTCTTTCGAATCTACATCCTTTTGAGAACTAGCGTCGGAGCCGAAGCCATGCGCATCGAGTTCAAAAGTCCCATCTAGGCCACCTCCGTCTAAGACTGCTGCGGCAACTCGAGCTTCAGCCACCCAACGTTCGACATCCCGAAGCGCACGAGCAAGTTCAGGGGCGAGCGTAGAGCGTAAAGAGGCATCACGAATCAATTGCTTTTGCAAGGTCTTGTAGAGTTTTAAATGAGGGCTTAAAGGTCGTAGGGAAGACGAGTCGTCACTTATGCTTGAAGCGCCTGGAGAAAGAATAGGAAGGAAATAATTGGCGTAGAGCCATGCCATAGACTACGTTCTAGTCAACACTGGCGCGACGAAGCAAAAACAAGGTGGCAGACGTACCTGACGAGACCCTTCTCTCAGTACCTCCAAACTCGGTAGTTCCTCGTGTGTTGCACCATGGCGCATCTCTACAAGCCAACCAGGCAATCCAAGTTGAGCTGCGATGGCAGCAATTGGTCTCGCGTAGACACCCTGTTGCAATGGGTCTACCAACCCATTGACTAGACGGATGAGAGCAGCTGCGTATGCTAAACGCAGGTGTAGCACTGGAAGATGTCCTGTTTGTTGGCTATAGGCCGACGGTGCATCTTGAATCAAGACAGTGAGAAGAGCGAGTGTCGCATCGAGCGCGTGCGGCAAGGGAGTAGTTTGAGCCCAGGCAGCTAACTAACAATTACAATCAGGTCGTCGTCGCCCCGCAGGAAGAAGAAAAATTACTCGATGAATGGCCTTCCAACTGGTCTCTGTGTCGGATGGATCGGAAAATATCCATGAGGAAACCTCATCCAACTCGGCAAGTGAGGTCCACGGCACACGCCTAGGTAGCTTCATCTAAGGCTTTCTATGAGCTAAGCGGTGTTGGTCGACAAAGGTAAAGAAGCAATCGATTGGTAAAATATAAATAAGACATTATGAGTATCATATGTGGAAATGTCAGAGTCGCATAGTCAAGCACCTCTCCTTCCCGCCGGAAAAAGAGACGAGACTTAACAGGTGCTCCGGCTTAATTGAACCCTGCAAACTTTGCTCTGCCCTTGCGCTCTATACCCAAGATACGACAAATGATAAAAGAGTTGCGTTGCGACCAATGCACAACGCGGCAGCAAGGGTGGTTGTAGAGAAGCGCCAACAATTTTTGGTCTGTTTTCATGGCTTGATCACGTGATCGCAGCTGACTAATTATGGAGGCTGGAGTCCAAATACTTGCCTTTAGACACGTCCCTTAGAAGCAACACTAGCATGCCTACGAGTGGTCGTTAAACAAATGACTGAAAAAAAGCTTGAAAACGAACGCCGATTTGAGCTCAAGTCAACAGGAAGCCAAAAACCATTGTCAATCATCACTACTGTACACAACCAATAAGAGAAAATCCAATAATGTCCTGGGTAGTAATTGCGCATAAAGCTGCTCTAAACCAATCCTTAACCAACCTTCTTGAGCTGTTAACAAAATTGTATAAGCTATATGCCCATAAAATTTGCTAAAATATAGGCTTACACGCTCGGTGTTGCGCCAGACACGGCTGTCAAGCTTAGTAGTCTTCTCCTCAATACGACCAATGCGGCCAATCTGGTTGTCAACTTCTTGACCCATGGCAATACCCAGAGCTTTCATGCGCTTGACGGCATCACCAAGCTCGTCGAGGTTGTCATCGATCTCATCTTCCAGCTCGTCATCTGAGGCCGTCGCCTCAAATTGATAGCGCGCGCGCTGTGCTTTGCGAGCAGCCTGCTGCTCTTCAGTCTTGTATCTACCACGGATACCTCCCCCATTTTCGTTGAGAATGCCCTCATCTTCGTCGCCGCCACGACCATAAGTGGCAGCCCGCCCTAGACGGTTCTGTGAATCGCGGACTTCAGCCATCGCTTGCTCACGATCACGTCGGTCCTCCTCGAAACGCTCTTGAAGCTGTTGCTCACGCGCACGACGCTTAGCATCCTTGTTAAAAGTGATGACAGGGCGGAAAATCGAACGGTTAAGTTGTTTCAGCTCATCTGTACGGTCGTCTGCAGTTTGGGAGTGGCCCTTAGCGATGTCGAGGTGGCGCTCGGTGTTGGCAAGTTTCTCTGCGTTATCCATCAGATTTCCTAACTTAATCTCCAAGCGGTCACCGACGTACCGGACTGATCACCCAGCTTCAACATTGTGTTGCGTGCAGTTTCTTCAGCCTCGCGAGCGAGGCGAAGCGCATTACGAGTGGACTGCACACTCTCTTGTTTAACGAACCGGGTTTGCTGCTTGATGCCTTCGACATCCTCATCATCACCCTCCGCCGGCAGTTCTTGACCGCCAGCTGGGCCACCAAAGAACCGGCCGGAGCCGACCTTCTCCTTGTTCAAGCCAGAGAACAACTCGTTACGGTCGTTCTCAATGTTCGCTTCGCCACGTGAGTACTGGTCGCCGACTGCGTTCTGACGCGTGTAGCCGCGCGATGGCACTGGTGCAGGTGGAGCGTAGGCGTTCCCAGGTGCGGGTTCGGGTCGATATACAGGATTAGCTCTGTAACTTGGGGTGTTGTACGGATCGCCGTCCCTGCTAGCGTTGTATGATGCCGAAGCACTTGGGCGGCTAGGGAGCCCACCTGGGCGCGGAGAGGATGAATTCATGCCCTGCCCTGGGCTTGGCGCACGACCAACGGGCTGCTGAGAAGCCACTGGAGGTATGAGGCTTTCGTTTTTATTCTTCCTGAAAAAAGACATGGTTGCAACCGTCGAGGTCGAGGTCGAAAGCGAAGGAGATGTGACACTGCCTTAACAGCCACACCGTAGTTATAGCGTCGTTCACGTGCCAATATATTCCCGGACCGCGCTTCGCCTCCTGCTTCTCACTCAACCCAAATTTTGGGCATCTGCCTGAACTCCTTGAATCTGCTGGGCGAGTGCAACGACGACGACAAAAATACCCTTTCTCTTCGTGAACTATGTCCGAAGCGCCCGCAGCACCAAAGAGCCCTAAAGAGCTTAGCTTACTGTCAAATCTTGTCAACACACAGCCAGAGACACTAGCGGCAGGGAGCCAAGACATACGACTGGCGGCGCTGCAGGCAACTAAATATGTTTTCGATCTAGGTATGTGTTTCGCTTGCTATATATACAGGAAGCTGACATGTCTGCATCATGGACCAGCCTTGCGCACGGAGGCGGAGTCGTTACGACATATCACATCCTTGCTATCCGGTCTGAGTCCGGCCGAGGCACCACGAACACGCTCGCAGGGGAAGCGCAAGCGTTCGCCCAGCCCTACACATACAGCTCCCAGTCTTCAACCTACTCCACTTACCTCACTGTATGTTGAAGGCTTGGATGAAGACCAGGTGTGGGCACAACTTGAGCTTCGTCACAAGTCGCTATGTCAAACTCTGGAGTCGGTGCTGGAGACTGGAGAAGAGGAAGTTACAGACGAGTCACCGAAAAAGAAGAGGGCCCTTGACGATGATCAATTAAATGGGGGTATTGACATGGATGAAGTTGATATAGATGAAGATGCGTACGAGGATGAGGACGGGAGCGGGGATGAGGACGAAACAGACGAGGAGAGTTCCGGCAGCGAGGGAGATTCTGATAAGGAGTATAGTGGGAGTGATATAGAGCTAGGAGATGAGGTGATGGAGCTCAGAGACTTCTCTGACGAGGACGAGGACGCAGAAAATGAGATGAAGAACACACTATTTGCGAAAATCAACGCTGCTATTGGGCGCGCAGAGAAGCCGAAGAAGTCCGGTGGACATCCCCAACTCGATGATGGGTTCTTTAATCTTGCCGAGTTTAATGCTGATACAGAACGAGCGGAGGCCCGCAAGGTATCACGAGGCCGCCTTAGCAAGAGGAACGAGGATGATGGCGATGACGACGAAGACGAAGACATTGAGGATATCGACCTTTTCAAATCTGTTGACGACCCCAACGACCCTGAAGCAGCCTTGGGAGAGACCGAAGGTTTCATTTTGCTTATCTGGTTTTCGCGATCCATACGCTAATTTATGTTTATCGCAGAACCTCTCTACAATGATTTCTTTGTGCCTCCTGCTCGCTCCGCGTCATCCAAACCCAAACCCAAGACGACCACCCCACTCAAACAGGCTGGGCGTGTGCGCTTTCACGACGAAGTCAAAGTACGTAAAATACGTCCAAGAGGCAGGGGTCAGCCAGTGTCTGCTCTTACCCTTCTCCGAGGAGGTCTGGCCGGAGACGATGACGAAGAGGACGACGATTATGGCAAACTTGACGAGGAGGGCGAAGAGATGGACGCACAAGACGAAGCCTGGAATGGTGCCGCGGATGAGGATGGTTTTGGCGAAATGGATGAAGATGAGGAACTTGGTGTTTCTGATGACGATGAAGGAGGTGACGAGGATGATGAGGACATAGAAGACGAGATGTCTGAAGAAGGGGACGAGGAAACTATTGAGCGGTTCAGAGATGACCTTTTTGCAGAGGAAGATGGGCAAGACGATGACAATGCGAGTGAGTCTTCGAGGTTGTTCAATACGAAGTTCATCTATTCAACATTACGCCAGATATGACAAACTACGAAAAACGGCAAGCTGAGCTACGTGCACAAATTGCTGAACTCGAGGCTGAGAATGTGGCAAAGAAAGACTGGACGCTCATGGGTGAGGCCACCGCTCGGACACGTCCCAAGAACTCGCTTCTGGAGGAGGATCTCGAGTTTGAGCGCGTGATGAAGGCTGTGCCGGTAGTCACTGAGGATGTTGTGCGTGCGCTCGAGGATCGCATCAAGACACGAATCCTCGACGGGCAATACGATGATCCCGTACGCCAGCGTGCGGTCGACGCTCGCCCATTTTTGCCTTCAAGGTTGTTCGAACTTGATGACCAAAAGTCTAAACGGTCATTGGCACAAATCTATGAAGACGAGTTTGTCGCAGCTCAGACTGGCGGTGTAGCCGGGGAGGATCGTGATGGAAAGCTTGCAAAAGAGCATGAGGAAGTCACTAAACTTTGGGACTCCATTTGTTACAAGCTTGACTCGCTTTGTAACGCTCACTTTACCCCCAAGCAGGTGTGTATCAATCCTCTCACGATGTATGCTCATGTGCTGACATTGTTTGCATAGCCTAAGGCAACTATATCCACCATAGAGAATGTTGCTGCTGCCTCGCTCGAGTCGGCACTCCCTACCTCTCGTGCAACTCGCTCTATGCTTGCACCAGAAGAGGTGTTTGCGCCCTCGTCATCGGATCTTCGCGCCCGGTCCGAACTCACACCAGCGGAAAAACGCGCAGCACGAAACCGCGACAAGAAGCGCCGGCGTAAGACATTGGATACGCTGGAACGCGCAGCCACCGGAAAGGCCGGGTCTACAAACACTAACAAAAGTGTCAAAAAGCAGAAAGAGGAAGCCCTGAAATCTGTTGTCAAGTCCGGCAGAGGTGTCACCGTTGTTGGAAAGAAGAGCAAAGATTTGGTGCAGAAGAAGCCCAAGTCAAGCAGATAGTAGTGATGTATTTTGGTACCCTTATCACTCTCGCAGACCAAAAAAAAGAGTCGCACCGACACGAAGACGACAATAGCGTCGTGGCGTCGGATATTTTGGAGCACACAAAAATTGCTTGTTTGCAAGCGAATTTGCCCTTGACTTACCCCTTTTGGCACAACACAGTTCAATGGACGGTTAGGTCACATGATCATACGCGCTCTCGCCGATACTTACCCCTGGCCTCGCTTTTGTTTTCGGGCGTTGTTCTTTCAGCATGGAAGCAAACGAAATGTACAGCTCGGTCGTAACTTGGTGGTCAAGCGGTCGGGCGAGCACGTTGTTATTCGGAAATGACTATTGTCCGACGTGGGGCCTCGACCCAGGCCTGTAAAATGGGGGGCTGAAGTTAACCTGTGTTCGACTAGTATATAAAGGCAGGTATGTTGCACAAGATTCAGCATTCCATCTCCTTTCACTCCTGTTTCTGTTGAGGACTGCCGTTCTCTTTCCTTTCTTTGCTTTTTTTCTGTCTTGACGACTTTTGGCCTAGCGCCCGATCTCAAATCCGACCTTTCTCGCCGGACGAACATTCCTTTCACCAGACATCTTACTTCTACCGGCTTCTTAACACCCTCCAAACCACTATAAAAATGATCAACGGTCTATCAAAAGCCGTCGCGCTTTACCTTGCGCCTTTGTTATCACTCACCTCGCTCATCTTATCCCTTCTCGCATTCCTTGCACCTACGATTGTCCTTAATACCCAGGTTGCGTTGCTCACTGTAGCGCCAAAGACATCGGAAGATACGCAAGGCACTGTTGATGGGCCTCGCGTGTGGCTTGGTGTTATAGGTGAGAGATCTGTTAGTTGAGCTCCAAGTTCATGTTTTCACAATACATTGGACAGGTTCCTGCGCATGCAGCAACAATGCTGCTCAGGTTATCTGCACTCCTCCGCAAGTCACTCCCAACTATGACCTCTCTAACCTCTCTGGAATGGCTGCACGCATCTTAACCGCTCCTGGCCCTGCGACACCCGCCTTCCTTGCAGTCGCCATGGTGTTCAGTGTGCTGTTCTTTATGATGTTCACTCTTACATCTTTGAGGCACAAGCTTGGCGGATTTGGTGGAAAGCTTGATAAGCCTGGCCTTCACCGTGCGACCGCCTGGATTGGCATATTCGGGTTTCTCGCCGGCCTTACTTGTTTTGTCGTTCTTCGCCTCTGGTTCGCTAAGGCGATTGAGGACTTCAATGGCATGGCAATCATGAATAACGATAACTTGCGCGCTGCTTCAAGCAACGGGTTCATTAGTAAGTTTTGATAGCGCCGCACAATAAAACGACAGCCTTGCTAACCTAATACTTAGTGGCATGGGTCGCCTATGCATTCTACGCCATTCCTTTGGTCTGCGCTCTCTCTAAGCTTCATGTGACCGCAACTGCATCTAAGTGATGACCATTTGGCATCACAAAAGATTGGACTTTGTTTATCATTGGACTCAAGTGCTGAACTTTCGCATGGCACCCATGGACAAATTTTAAGAACTTGGAATAGTTACTGTAGTGACATTATTAATGTAGCCCAACTAATGAATTGTTTTGTATCTCATTCGACCTGGCTGAGTTTTGTTAGGTACAGCTCACGTACAGCCCTTTAACACGAGCTCACTCAACGAGGCGACACCACGGTCACTTGACGAGGAACTCCGCGTGCGATCACGCGTCTGTCACAGCAACATCGCCGTTAACCCGTCACGTAATGAATGCTACTTGAGTTTGTCCTTCGCTCTCACCACGTCGCTGGCTTGTTTCACTGTGTACCAAATACTTCAATTTTATTCATACCAAAACAACTATAGGCGTCTGTTCAGCAAAAAATGACTGCTTACGATGATTTGCGCGCAATAAACATTCAGCGCAATCTAGAGCTCTTGCAAGCGCTAGGTAAGGACATGAGCTGTTGGACACAACGCAGTCTTACACGAATATACTTGAAGATATTTCAAAACCAGATATAGAGCCCAAACAGGTCACTCGTCGCAAAAAGACTACTGGCACGCGCAAGCGTAAAGCACCGGCCCCATCTTCTGATGGTACGCCCTCTGACGAGGAAGGCGATACCGAGGCGCGGACAACGAAGGTGCCACGGGTAACGGAGACTGACGAAAATTCTGGCGGCCCAAGACGTAGCGCACGTAACGCTGGGAAGAAGGTGGACTACGAGAAGACGCGGGTAGTTGAGCCTCTGTATGTGAAGAAACGGCGCGAGGCCGACCCAGAGCTAGGGCCAGCAGGGAGGGAGGACGGGCGGCGCATACACGATCCGTGAGTAGTCGACGCATTTTGCCGCTCTGCTTTTTACTCACATAATATTGTATCGATACTTTAAATAGGAAAACATTTGGACACATTCCAGGCATTGAAGTTGGTACGTGGTGGGAAGGTCGTAAAGGCTGCAGTGTCGATGCAGTACATGCGCCACTCGTTGCTGGTATCTCTGGTGGACCCAAGGGTGCATACTCTGTAGCCTTGTCTGGTGGGTATGAGGATGATGTTGATCTTGGTTATGCATTGTGAGTTAGTTCTGTTACATTTGCTGACAATTATCCTGACAAAAGTGGTTAGTACGTACACTGGCTCAGGTATGTTCTTAACAGTGAGTGAGTATAGGAATATACCTTACCTTTGTTCCTAGGTGGACGCGACTTGAAGGGCACGAAGGCGAAGCCTAAGAACGTATGTATTTTTTTCCCATCAGTTTTGCGTATAGAGTTCACAAACCACCCTACAGCTTCGTACAGCGCCTCAGTCTTCTGATCAGACCTTTGAAAACGCATTCAATAAGGCTCTCCAAATTTCAGCGAAGACCAAGAAGCCCGTTCGCGTAATCCGCGGGTTCAAGCTGCACTCACGCTACGCACCCACGGAAGGGTACCGGTACGACGGACTGTACACGGTCGAGCGTGCATGGCAGGAGCGTGGGTTGAACCCACATGGATACTTGGTTTGCAAGTTTGCGCTCAAGGTACGGCTCTATGTACTTACATTTCCGGACAACGTTCCTGAACAATGTTGGTATTCAGCGACTTCCAGGGCAGCCGCCTTTGCCTGTTCAGTATCTGGAAGGCGAGGAACCTGAACAGGGACGTGAGAATGCTGAGACAGAAGAGGAAGAAGCAGCAACAGAGGAGGCCGAAGGAGAAGAAGTGACAGCCGAAGAGGCCGAGGCTGAGGACGCTGAGGAAAAGGATGGATGAAAATTGAACACAACCGTAACTTTTGGCTAACGGGGCAAGTACCTTGGGCTTGAATAGACCAACAATATTTTATCGTTTTGATTGATGTAGATATATGTTTCACCTCTATATTGCTGCTACCCTTTGATACCACTCATATATAATGCTATCTTGATTTTGCCATTATCTTGATACAAACGCTGTGAATAAATAAGAACAGATGTGTCTACAACGAGAGATAAGGTGAGTGTAGATATACTCAACACATGTGCTCTCCGCTAATATAATAATATGAAACATGCTCTCTGCTCACACGCGCATTCTCAGCCAGTCACGTCTCAATCGCTTTCTCAACAAACTGTAAAAACGAATCCTTGGAAGATTTCATCTCAACGCCTGCACGAGTCGACTTCCACGCCGCGTAAATGCCCGCCAGAGCCTGTTGTAGCCCAGCATCAGCGGCCACACTAGCGGACGGGGGAGCTTGAGCGGCGGAAGTGGTCGAAGAGAGCGTATGTCCGTTTGTGAGACCGTTCGCATGTTCGTGCTTGCTTACTTCGGATGAACCTTGGGCCACAGCTGGACCCTCGTTTGTGTGATCCTCCGTGGTTGACATCCTCCTCTGCGGAACGGCCGCGAGTAATTCTCTCAGGACTTCTGCACTCGGTGGAGAGCCATCTCTGGCTCGGCCCATGACCAGCCCCGTCTGCACTGGCGCGGCTTTGCGCGCGAACCCGCTCTCAGCGAGCAGCACGCCATCTTCCAAGAAATGGGCGTGAAGTGGCTCGCCGCGAGATGGTGCGCGAGAGGAGTGAGCATGAGAGGCAGCACCAGAGTTGCCCCGGGCCGCCCAGAAGGGTTTGCGTGCCTTTTCAGGCGCGGGGGAAGGAATTGTGGAGTCCGCAGTACCTGTGATATTCAGATGTATGTAAGCGTTTGAACGTGTATGGCCAAATGACATGGATGAATGCAGGAGATGAGTCGGAGGCGGGGGGAATGACGGCATTAGCGCGCGTTCGTCGGACAGGAAAGATAATCGAGAATTGAACATGTGCTACACACCATGCACAGAGCCATACTGTGCCCAGTACGCATCCTCACCCTTGGCGTTCAAGGATTTTGAAGAGTGTCTACGCGACCTCAGACTGGGCCGTCCGGGCTCGTCGTCGACGTCTCCGCCCCCGCCGTAGGAATTCCAGTAGTCGTAGTCACCCGCACCGTCGTCGTCGTCATCCTGATAGCCATATTCAGGATGTCCTCTGCTGTAGTCGGAAGCCTCAGCGAGATAATCAAGCTGTGAAGGCTGTGCTAACGCGGCTTGTGCGACACGAAGGGCGTCGGTGGGCGAGTCGAATGGTCGATCAGTGGACGCAAGTGGAGTAGTGCGCGCGTCATGATACTTCCATGCCTTGGCAGTTGGGTCCCATTGAAAAAGTAGGCGAACGGAGTGCTTTTTTGCGACGACCGTAGCATGCCCATAGAGGTGTTCGTCGTCGGCGGTATAACGCACGGACGTCAACACTGGTGGATGGTCCTCGATTGGTGTTGGAAGTTCTTCGAGTGCGTCGACGACAGAAAAGCCGTCTGCGTCATGAGTATGTGTGCCGGGCCATGCTATGTACTCAAGTGCGTTTTCGGGGGAGATAGAGAGGAAGTGGTGCCGTTGTGCGAGAGACTGGGAGATGAGATGAGGAGGCAAGGGCTCAGTCAGCTGTGACGGAGGTGCAATGTACTGCAAGAGCAGGGTGACGGTATAGGGCTCGAGAGCAGGCACTATGTCTATGGACATAGCAGTGGTTTGCAGGAGTGATGATGATGGCCTAGAAGAGTGTCTTGGTTTACCTATTTAAGTGTTTCTGAGAGGAAGACGAATGCGGGGCGCCGCAACGGAAGACCGCCCAGGCATTCTCCGAGAGGACTTCCCGGCCCGGCGTGCTCCCCCTCGAGAAGAAATGACAATTTGAGAATCGACAACATTTCTGACAACCATAGTTACCAACACCAAATTCCTTGTCCTCCACCCACGATGAGGCCAGCGATTCTAGCTCTTGCAGTCCTTCCCCTTCTCGCTGCCGCTCAAGTGCGTTCAAGCCTTTTCTGATACAACGGCTTTACTCAAGCAGCTTCTAGTCGTCTTCGTCCAGCCGCCCGAACAGTCCCAGCCCTAGTGCCAGTGCCAGTGCCAGTGCCAGTGCCAGTGCCAGTGGCTCTAGTGCCAACAATGCCCCAGTTTCCCTCTCCACCAGCATTGGAATAGGTTCGCGCGCTGGCATCTATCCCAGCACTTTATGGTTCCTAACTTTTTGATTCTACTTGAATAGGTGACAACCATCAACCTACAACCGCAGTCTTCACCTTCACCCTCACTTCCGCCTCCGCACAACAATCAGGCAGTAATTCTGCCAGCGGCAATAACAGTGCTTCGGGTTCAGGCAACAATAGCGGATCTAACTCAGCGTCGAAGTCGAGCTCGTCACCCCTTCCTACTGCGCCGACGAACATCGATGGCGGCGGGAATGGACCCGGCGGTGCGCCAAGTCCCGGTGCGACTGAGAATGGGGTGCAGTACGGTCCAGACGATAAGTACATCTCCGCAGGTGTCATAGTCACTGCCGGCTCGCTTCTTGTCACTTTCGCCGGTGCGCTCGTAGGTGGTGCGCTCGTGTTGGCCTGAGCTGCTTACCCGCGGCTACCATCGGGGATCTTTGCCCGCCTTCTGTACTTCATCGTTCTTTCTTGGATACGGACCATATTTACGCATTGTGTCGGTTATGTTTACTTGGACAATAATGACTCTCTTACGTATAGATCATTCTTACCATTCACTATCAACTTCGATCCCCGCAGTATTCGTACCATTCAAGCCATGTTCCAGCCACTAGTTGGCGCGTCAGACACTGTGCCCAACAAGAGGCTGAGTAAGGAAAGTATCCGCCGACTGAGAATGACTTTCCGGCCATCTTCTACACAGAGACCCACGGCGACCGGCAACTTGAACTCCTCCACCTGGCAAAGCCTAATAATATATTACACCAACTTGCGTTCTACAGTTACAACTTTATTTTTAACGTCCTGTCCTCTTCCTCGGCACGGAGAGGTTCACGCGTGAACGTCGGCTCTGCAAAGCCTGCCCGGAGTGGAGTGACACTTGCCATACCTTGATCAAGTGTATGGGCATCTGTACCCGCAGGCACGCCACTCGGCGAGAGTAGGCCTCTCATTTCAGGTCCCCAGCGGAAAGCGAGCCCACGCTCTACCTGTGGCTCTTGTTTGTTCTGCGCGCTCTCGTTGCTGCCCTCATGAGCTTGCGGGGCGTCTGGACCAGCACCTTCCCCACTTTTCTTGACGTCCTTCTTGCTTGCCTCTTCTACGGGCTTGAACAGCCGCTGGTAGCTGTTCCTCCACACCGTCGTGTACCGTACCGGTATGCTCTCGGGATCGAGCAGGCCTTTGATCATAGGTACGTTTATAGAGTACAGATCGACCTCGCGTGATGGGCGCAGTCCAGCCTCGTCTTTGTCCCAGTTCATCCAGAGATGTTGGATGATACGTGCGGACAGCGTGTGTGCTGGCAAGTGGAGGTCGGGGGTGACGGGCGTGCGCATTGTTCCATAAGAGACTCCAACAGCGCGCACCAAAGAGAGAGCACCGGAGAGCGCAGCGCCGACTGTGCCCGAAGAAAGCATGAAAGCAGCTGTAAAGATACACTGTGTCAGCAGTTTCATGAGCGCTGTGAGTGGCAGGGATTGTAGGCTCACAGGATGTGTTTCTTCCGAGATTTGGCCCAGATATCTATATACCCACGGTGATTCGTTAAGATACAAAATATGGATGATGGAGGCGACAAGGACTGACTACCAAGTCAATCTCGCCTTTGTAGAGGTTATGTAGTGCGATATTGGTGCACGTTGCAGGGGTCTTTTTGAGATGAAAGTAAGCTCCAAGAAATATGGATGAAACTCCTCAAACGCACGCCGTCTAGTAACACCCATTCGCTGACTTCGCCCTCGCGCAGAGGTCGTGAAGTTTCGCATACTTCTCCGTTTCCATTAGGTTCAGTGGGATAATAATACTTGCCTCGAACCACATCCTTGATCTGATATGCCTTGCCTTGGTGAATGACGTATCAAAGGCGTTTTCTCAGTAGCTTAAAAGTGATTTGCGCACCGATCCACGACTTCTGGCTGCTTGGGACGACCACCTTGTATTAACTATCAGCATTTGTCATGATGAGAGTAGGCAACATGAGCTCTACCTTGACGTCCCACCCTAGTTTGTCATTGACAATTCAGTAAGCGGCAAAGGCGCCCCAACGTTTACTCATACCAAGATCATGACTCAAGTGCTTCCAAAGACCATAGATATATGGCGATTCGGGACCTGGAGGTCCATCATCGTTCTGCCAATCGGGATTGTGTTGTTTCAATTATAGGACGAGATTGCCAACGCGCTCGAATGAGCTTACAGTAAGCAAAACGCGTGGCTTCGTAGCTTGTGTTGCCATTTAGGGTTGTGTCGTACAGTTATTTGTCCGTCGTAATTCAAGCGTCCGAGCAGTGAGCGTCACAGCGATGATGTGGGGAAGGGCAGGTGGCTCGGCAAAACCCGATCATCTGTCCGCCAATTCTTCCATGCTGCTGAATGGGAAGCCCAATTTCTTTCCTCTGCTCATCCACCATCGCGCTTGGGCATCACCGCAGCTGTTCAACTCGACGCGTGCACCTAGGCCTCTCACCAAAACTACATTCGCTTTTGCCAACATATCCCCCATGTCGTCAATCGCCAACGCACTCGTTGAAGAACCTGTAGCGAAGAAGGCCAAGACGGTCAAGGTGCGCACCATCCACGGCAGTCCCCATGGATGTTAGCAAAAACTTCTTGTTCATTAATATCAGGTTATTGGTACACACGATGGTACATTCCATGCTGACGAAGCGCTTGCCGTCTACCTCCTTCGTCACACGGGCACTTACCGCGATGCAGGCGAGTTCACTTCGTCGTCGCCCTGGACTTCCATCTCACCTGTTGTTTCCGCCTATAGACCTGAAGCGCTCGCGCAATCCTACCGTGCTTGATACATGCGACATTGTTGTTGATGTCGGCGCAGTCTACGACGAGTCGAAGCAACGCTTTGACCACCACCAGCGTGAGTTTGCCGAGTCTTTCGGTCACGGATTTAGCACGAAGCTATCTTCGGCTGGTCTGATCTACAAGTAAGTTGTGAGCTTCTTTCGTAATTGATTGGTGGACGCTGATTATATTATGAAGGCACTTCGGTAAAGAAATCATTGCGAACCGTTTCAATCTTGCTTTGGAAGACTCCAAGGTGGAAACCCTCTGGCTCAAGCTCTACAAGGTAACTGGTCTCCTCAACACAAACATTGGTTGTTGAACCGAAAACTAACTAGGCCATTCGCTTAGGAATTTATTGAGGCCATTGATGGTATCGACAATGGGATAAGCCAGTACGGCAAAGACGCCGTCCCACTCTATCGCTCCCGCACTGATCTCTCGAGCCGCGTTGGTCACTTGAACCCGGCATGGAACGAGCCGAGCAATAGCACTGTGCTCGATGTGAGTTCGATTGATCACAGGGCATCTTATACAGCTCGCTGATTCGAACGCTTGCCTCCTTCCTACTACCGCCTATCTTTGGAACAAATCACGACTCCCTTAGACCCAATTTGCCAAGGCATCGATCATGGCTGGAGAGGAGTTCATAAACCGCTTGGATTACTATGGCAAAGCATGGTTGCCAGCACGGGACCTTGTCGCCCAGGCGCTCTCAGCACGCTTCAACGCAGACCCAAGCGGGAAGATTTTGTTGTTTGAAACGTTCTTGCCCTGGAAGGTAATATTTATCGCTGCAAATATTTTTATATCAGAGAAAACTCACCCGGTGTAGGAACACCTTTTCGAGCTCGAGCCTGAGCAATCCGTGTCTGTGGACCAACAGCCGTTGTATGTCATTTACCCTGACGAGAGCGGAAAGTGGCGTATCCAGGCCGTGCCTGTCAGCCCAGAAAGCTTTGAGAGCCGCAAGGCGCTTCCCGAGCCGTGGCGTGGTCTGCGTGACGACGTCCTGAGTGAGAAGACGGGCATCCCTGGCGGCATCTTCGTACACGCAAGCGGATTCATTGGTGGTACGTATCGGTTAACAGCTCTTCCTCCGCCGCTTTTTTTGATCCAACTCCCATCATCAAAGGCAACGCAACGAAGGAGGGTGCGATGGAGATGGCCAAGCTTGCTCTTACCATGTGAAGTAGGGGGAAAGCCCCCGGAGGGTGTCATAGAACGTCGAAACTGTTTCAACGAATCCACTTTTAAGCTTCCTGCCGGAAGCGCTGTCTTTGTGACAGAAGTAACCTCACATACGTGAGCGTCAGCGCACGGTTCTTTTGTAGCCGTCCAACGCAAATGTGTTGGTGTCGCACAGCTCAACTATCTGAGCCACGTCTTGTAGCTCTGAAGGAGTGAATAAAAATATGCCATATTTCTTGCCAGCTTCCACAGTGGATAAATGCATCAGAGCCGAGCACAATATGTCCCATCCAGAACATGCAGACAAGATGATGACAGCTCAACGAAAACGAAGGAAGCATATAAGCTACATAGCACATGAAATAAATAAAAAAACGGCACCGCGAAAATGATAAAAAGAATAAAAATAACTTGAGGAACGGACCATCCACCGAAGAGCCGCGTGGTCGTCAAACGGGGCTACACAATCTTCAAAGGGGGGGGGCACACGTTCACCTCACCAAATGCTCTGGGTGAGGCTGCTTCCGGCAGCTCCGCCGGGGCCCGCAGGCAAGTCGAACGTGAAGGTCTTGTTCGGCGCGCCTCCCCAGCTCGCCGGGCGGAGGTTGTCCGAGAGCTCGACGGTGACGTTGAGCTGCGTGAGGAGCTGGGTCGGGTCCGCGACCGTGAGCTGCCCCTCGCGGAGGATGACGACCGAGTTGGCGCTCGCGGAGATCGCCACGTCGCCCTTCTCGTACCACGCGCCGGTCGTCTCCACCCGGCCGCCGCCGCTCGCCCAGAAGACGGCGGCGAGGAGGCGGTGGAGGTCGTCCCGGACGGCGGAGACCGCGTTGTCGTTCCGGACGACCTTGGCGCCCGTCCACTGACGCTTCGCCTTGAACTCGCCGTACGTCGTCGCGGGGAAGGCCTTGTACGCGACCGGCGCAGAGACGTTGGTATGCTCGATCCAGGCGGAGAAGAGGTTGGCGGACGCGAGCCCCTGGGTGGAGGTGCCGATGGCGGACCAGTTCCCGGTCTTGTTGCCCGTGTTGAAGAAGACGGGGGCGGACGAAGCGGGGTCGAACTCGTAGCCGACCGAGTCGTGCCAGAGGGACGTGACGGGGTCCGTCGCGTTCGCCTTCGCGGGCTTGCCGTTCAGGAAGATCGGGCCGTTGCGGCGCTTCTGGTCGAGCACGGAGAAGACGGGCGCGGAGGAGTTGGACCGGATGTTGGCGACCATGACGACCTGGACGTCGTTGTCGAGGAAGAAGTAGGCCTTGTTGAACTGGAAGTCCTTCGTCTTCGGGTTCTTGTACCGGAACGCGGTGACGCCGACCTCGCCCGTGGACGCGCCTCCGACCAGGTCCTGGATGCCCTTGTACTTGGTTGCGTTGCCTTCGAGCACGGTGTTTCCGTAGTCGGTCGTGATACCCGGGATGAGGTTCCAGTCCCAGACGGCGGAAATGTCCTCGTACTCATTGCCGTTGATGTACGTGTACAAGCAGCCGTCGGAGAGGTGGAAGCCGTAAGGCTATCAAAGGCTGGTGAGCGCTATTGCTTAGTCGTAGGAGAGATCAGTGCCTACGTTCTGGTTGTTTGTGAACTCTGTGTTGCGCGTCCTCTTGGAGAAAGTCTTGAGGGTGCTGACATAGCCCGGCCCGCGGTGAACCCTGTGGTGGTGGTAGTGAGCATCCAGTAAGCGACGAATCTGGTATCCTACTTACATGTAATCGTTGGAGTAGAACATCCGGTTGCCGGAAATATCGCCAGCGTTGGCAGTGTCCGCTTGAGGAGACAGGCTCTCGGAGAACTTGATCATCGCATCCGAGCCCCACTGGCGGCCAACGTGGCCAATTTGGGTAAAGTTGAGGAGAACACCAGCGCTGGCTCTGATTTTTTTAAAAAAAAAAGTCAGCAAACTGCTCGCATATACATGTGCTAGCCGTTCACTCACTGGCCGTCTGCCACGGCGAAGCTGATGAAACGGGACAGCACCGAAAAGTCCCAGTGCTTGACGCCGGTGACGATGTTCTGGAAGATCGACCAGCGGTCGCCGTCGATCAAGGTCGAGAATGCGTCACGCTGAGTTTGATTAGACTCGAAGCTGGTGCCTAGTGCGGCCTCCTCGAGATTCATCACGGCATTGACGCTGAACACGCATGTTTAGTAAAAACAAAAAGAAGAAGAGTAACCGAAGCTTCATCGACCACAACTCACAAGTCTTTCCCGTAGTTGCCGGCATAGTTAAGCCCGAGATGCTGGCCGAAGCTTCCGTCGGGCTTGATGCCATCCGTGTTGATGGCAATGTCGGGCTCGATGACCATCTGTCCGTGGATCCTGCCGTACGCCTCCTCGAGGAGCGTCGCGTTCTCCGTCCGGAGGGAGAGGTCGATCCCGATCTTGGACATGTCGAGGATGTTCGCGGCGGAGACGAAGTCGGGGACGACGACGCGGTAGAAGGGCGAGTAGGCGCGCGTGGGGATCTTCGTGCAGCTGGCCGACTGCTTCTCGGTCAGGGTGGAGTCCATGAGCAGACAGGCCTGGGTGACGAGGTTCGGAACGAGGATGACCTGGAGAAAAGGAAGAAAAAGGGGAGGGGGTTCAGCTGAGAAAACGCGCGCGTACTCTTTTTTTTTTACGCAGAAAAAAGAAATAGGACGTACGTTGGAATACCAGTTAGTGTTCCAGAGGCCGGGAGTGCCGCAAGGGCAGGCGTCGGCTCCGTTGCCGTCCAAGCAGGCGTCGTTGGTGTAGTCGCGGTCGAACC
Organism: Waitea zeae; assembly: GCA_037855215.1. NCBI lineage: Eukaryota > Fungi > Basidiomycota > Agaricomycetes > Corticiales > Corticiaceae > Waitea > Waitea zeae. The sequence continues at coordinate 51,013 of JAZHGK010005897.1, forward strand.
ACCAGTTCATGGCGTTGGAGATGGCGGCCTGGAGCGTCGTGCTGTTGCGCCACTGTGAGTCGGTGGAGGCGTCGACGCCGCCGTGGTATGCGGCGGACATGGTCACTTTGGAGGAGCGTCGGATCAGACGAACTCGACGCGGAAGGTACTGCAAAGACGCCCCACTTACCGATGCGGGCCCAGTGGACGAAGGCGGGCCAGTTGGCACGCTGAGCGTCGCAGCCGCTCGCGTAGTTGACCTCGTTATCGGGCCATTTGCCGTCTTGGCCGAGGGAGCCAACCCTTCAGTGCACAAAAAAAAAATCAGCTCCGAGAATATGAGTTTAGACGAGTGTGCGTACCACGCGGGAATTTTGGCTGCGTCGGTGACGGCGGCGACCATGGCCGACTCGCGGCGGGTGCGGATCGTCGCAATCTCGGACGTGACCGAGGGGGACAGCCCAGAGCCCGAGGAGGCGGCCTGAGCCTGGGCATGGCAGAAGAGCAGAGAAGAGAGAGAAAAGAGTGTGGGGATGGTGCGCAGGGACACCATTTTGAGCAGCAGAAAGCTCTGGAAGGGAGGGAGGGGGGGGGGACGAAGGAGTTGTATAGACGAGAGTTATGGGGGAGGGGATGGATTCCCACCAGTAGCAGTGTTTTTATGCCATGCGAATCAAGCGCTTCCGACGCCAGAGAGAGAGAGGCGAATTACGATATGAACGTCGCGAATAAAGGGGGGGGGTGATCATGTTCAAACGCGCGGCTCACATCAAAGCGCGAGGAAGGGCCTGGTTGCGTGCGGCTCGGTGGGGACGCTGGGTGGATCAGCGCGGCAAGTGGTGGCGAGAGCGCAAAAGGCTGGCAGTCGTCGAGCACTGCCACAACCGCTCGGATGCCCCCGTAGGCCGCTCGTCGGATCCCTGACCAACCCCTCACCCACCCACATCGCACCCATTCACTTGTCAATCGCCCCCACTTTCTTCGCTGATGCTTCGGAGAGCCCGAAGCGAATCGAGATAGCTTCCTTCACAGGAATTTTGTCGACTCCCAATCCGTCCATAGGTTCAACTATCAGCGCTTCGACAATCACGTCGCAGCCGAGGCAAACTTGGAGCCGAGGGCTGAACCGAAAAGCAAAGTGCAGAAAAAAAAACAAAAGCTTGGCTAGCTTGACGATACATCTGATATATTTGATGGCCGGACAAGTGGTGGGACCCATCGTCCCTGCACGCTCTTCGATTGGAAATCTCCCACTGACGCAAGCTCACCGGATATCATGTCTCCAATCGAGAGCTTTAGAAGGTGAACGTGTGCAGGCGGAGCCCCTCACGATTTAATCAATACGGCGTACATTCAGATTTGCTTAGATATTAAGTTATTCAAAAGTCGATCGGCGCAGACATTTCCCATCTCATAGACGAGCAGTGAGCGGTGTTTAACGGCGCAACCTTCTCGAGAGTCAATCCCGATGGAGTTGTTCAAGGGTGCGCCACTTTTTTTTTGTTTTTGGGTGGAGCAAGGACGCACCACTTGATTTGCCAACAATTTCAGTGGAAGAAAAAGAGCGCTTGTTCCATGCAGACAAAGAAAATCTAGGCATTGCATTGCATTGCATTGGGATCGTCGGCCATCTAGACCTTTCCCCATATATACTCAAGCGAAGCAGTCCATGTTCATGGGCGTCAGGTCCACGAAAAAAAAAGGGCGCGCTAATGTCATTTTTTCACACGCTATGCATGTCTTAGGTGATATCAATAAACGCGGGCATGTCATTCCACGCCGCCCAATACAAATTTCGCCCAAAATTTTTTTTAAAAAAATACATACAGCTCTATCCCATTCAAACAAACATGACCATCGTCAACATTCCCATCAGTAGCGCCAGGCTCGCTTTCGACCAGCTCACGGCGACGGCGACGGCGTCGTTCTTACGTTGGATGGTGCCGTTGATCGTCGTCTTGGTATACACGTGCAGAGAGTTGATGAGCCAGGTCGCGTTCTGTCAAAACGTCGAAAGCTCGTGTTCAGCGGCGAGAAGAAATGTGGGAAGATGAAAAAAAAAAGTCGACTGACCACAAAGTTCTGGGGGGCCATGATGCGTTCCGCGCAGGTTCCCGGGCAGACGCTGCTGTAGCTGTTCCCCGCCCAGTCTCCACAGAACGTGATGTCTGCACAAAGAAAAAAAAAAAAAAGACAAGCACGGCAAGGCGCCTCGCTCAGCTCGCGTAGACAGGGTGGGTGATAGACTTGAAACGCACTGAAGACGATGACGTGATTCGCAAAGAATTTCGCAATGTCGCAGTTGTCCTTGGTCAGGATCGCCGAGGGAGGTCCCCAGTTGTCCGGATTCGGGCGGCCAATGGTGATGTCCTCTGGCACAGCCGAGCGGTAAAACGTCCCTATGAAGAAGAAAAGTCCACCGTCAGCCCTATCCGTATTTCCGCCGCGCCTGTGAAGCGACAAGCAACAAGGCGAGGTAACTCACAAACAGAGATCGAGTTGTTGTCCCACTTCATGACGTACACGCCCCCGCCCTGCTGTTCGAAGTAGGGTCCGTACGAGGCGCGCGACCACTCCATGACGCCGCACCCGGCGTTGTCGTTGATGAAGGCGTTGCATTCCGTGTTCGACTGGCCGTTGACAGACTGAAGTGCGCAGCATGAGTGTGTACTCTATAAAAAAAAAGCCAAGGGAGGGAGAAAAAAGGACCCACCTTGAGTTGGCCGGTGTACGTGGCGTTGACGGTATAGTTGCACCCCGGAGCAGTGTGCCACGCGATCTGGTTGTGCTCGTTGTCGTGCACGCCTGACCCACGCCAACGTCAGCCTCTCACCCTTGCACCACGCAAAACGCTTCTTGCTCACCTTCGAGAATATCAATCTCTCCTCCGTACGGCCAGTTATCCCCCACCGTCCACCACGCGGGCCACACTCCGCACCCCCACGGCGCCTTGTCGACGTCGAGGATGAAGAGCGAGCCGGAGCTGTACTTCTTCTGGCTCGAGATTCGGACCCTTGAATTAAAACGATTGAGTTTTTTTTCTCTAAATTAAGAACAGAGAAAGGGGCGCAATGGGAAACGCACGAGTTGCGGTACTCTCCGTATTGGAGGGTGGTGGTGTCGTCGCCTTTCATCATGACCTGGCCGTTGTCCATTACACGCGATAGGTTGGTTGCGAAGGCCGTCGAGCGGTTCACATAGCTGGAGGTTCGAAGGTCTTAGTGGACAGTTCAGCTCACGACGACGGTAAAGGGCTTACTTGACCGTTCCGTGTGTGGGATCGACCTGTGCCCAAAAGTCCCATCGGCTGCAATACCAGGGCACGTCAGTCCAAAAAAAAAAGCTCAAAGCTACGGAGCGGACGAACTCGAAAAACGTCGATCCCTTGTATTCGTCGCTGATCAACCACAGGCTCGTCGACTTGTCGGTGGAGTTGCCGGCCCTCGCGCTGAGGTGCGACCCGGGCGGTGGCCTCTGCCATGAGTAGCCAGACCCCCTCGAACCCGGATCTCTGGGAGTGGCCTGCCGGCCAGCCGAGAACGCGGGAGGAGGCGAGCCGTCGTAGCCTTTGATGGCCTCCACGGCTGAGGGCAGCGTCGTGGCCAAAAGCAATGAAGCGAGAGCAGTGCAGCGCATTGTCGTTGTCGTCTTTCTATTTACTTCCAAGTCGTTACAAGCGTTCGATGTGTAGGCTAGAGTACAGAAAGCAGAGGGGGAAAGAGAGCAAAAAAAAACAAGCAAGGGGAGACGAGGAGAAGGTTTGTCAGGGAGTTCGTGGGGGTCGTTATTATTATAAGAGCGCACAGCCTAGCACGAGGCGCACGCAGCGTGGCAAAGAGATGAAGGCGGATTTGGGGAGAAGAATAAGCGGAGCTGACAGGTTCGGAGTCGGCGCAGGCCTTGGCGGCAGGCCCATCGGAGCCCAGCAAGAGGTGGCGTCCGTTGGGCTGGCGCGAAGCCACTCCACGCGACGCGCACCAGCCATAGGGGCTGATCCGGTCTGCCTCGAGGCCTTCCATCTTCGTTCCACTGAGCTTTACTAGAGAACCCCAAAATAGCATACTCTAACACATCTTAAGTACGGATAGTTATATATATATATATAATTCCTGGAGGAATCAGACGGCGCCGAGTCACCCTCGTCGTCGGCTGCGTTTGACTTTTATTTCGCTTGTCGGCTCATGCCCTCACAGGACCAACGACTGCCACTCTCTGAGCTCTCTGACGTCCGTTTCCTCCTCGCCAGACAGGACTCCTCTATCCCACCTCGCTCGTAATGACAAGACAACGTTGGCGATGTGGCCTATTCATCCCAGTTCTTTCCACTCAGCTTAACCGATAAATCGATGATGTCTCGAATGATCTCAGTGAATCGCTTTGCGCTCCCCCTTCACTAGATGAAGCGCGCATCGCGGCTATCTTAAGATCTCATGGCTTGAGGCTCTTTGGTGAAGGTGGGGTTGTGACCCTCACCGGCCCTGCGCTTGTTGAACTCGACAGCCCTGCTATTCACCGGCAGCCTACGTCCACTGCTGGTGCCTCCGTCGCCCGCTCTCCTACGTACGTAAATCACATGCAGCGGATCACCACATAGTGTTCACAGAAGCTGACTTCGTCAAATGGATACAGGACGTCCACATTCGCCAACCTCTCTGCTTCAGTCCTTCCCCTCCTCCACACCGTACCACGCTTATATTCTCACATCCAGTCCCTCATCCTTCATAATCCTCGTTCATCACCGACTCCTGGCGACACCTCGCTCACAAGCAGTCTGACGCCTCGGCGGCACGAAGGGGAGGGGCGAAGATAGCTTCGTCGTGCGGGATGTGGCTGCGCCCGTACACCGGGAGGGGGATGGCTCGGTGCTTTGCCGGCGTCGGCGGTTCAGGGCCCGGGAAAACGACACTCGTCGCACGCCATTACGGCGCGCTTTGGGGCGAGCTATCCATAACTAGCTGAGAAAAACACTGAGATCTTTGCTCTGTCGGGTCCTGGCTTGGCAATGGGTGACGGCGAAGGCCAAGGCAATTTTTGAAGGGAGGGTGGGGTAAGCAAGGCCAACGGACTTGTAGTGTAGAGCGATTCGAAGGAGGTGGTACGTTGCACGGAGGACGTGACTGATGCCATCTGTATGAAGATGGGATGCGCAACAGACGCCAGCTAGTACAGGATGTCGTCACAAGCAATCAAAAGCGAGTACCGTGGCCACAGTAGCGGAAGCTGAAGAGAAGAGCACTCAAAGAGGCAGATTGCTGGTTTTACTGTGTACTTTACATAGCACTTCGCAGCAGTTGGGTTGGGCTCGAGTATCACGCTTTGGTTGATGTATCAAAGGCCACGACTTCTTTTGCTTGAAGCATCTCTGCTTATGATTTAAGTGCATGGATAAAAGCAATGGTCAACATAACGCTACCTACCGGAAGCCGCTCTTTGCGCTTGTTCAGGTCAAACATGTGGTGCTTAGAAGGATCTTGGACTTCGTGCTTGAATAACATACACCGAGATAGAAAGCGAGGAAAAGAAATGCATATGATACACACTATTGATAAGCAGTATCCATGTACAAGGATCAATCTTCAGACAATGGAGAAATGTAGTTTACATCTGAGAGATAGATAGGAGTGTGATACCTCCTTCGGGAGAAAAAAAGATAGCGGTATTACTGAATGAATAGAATTGACCCCGTCGTTCGCGTGGTATCCAACACAGGCGTTTCGGAACTTGGTCTGACGACCGCCTTACTTCTAGCCATCCAGATTGACAGTTAAAGCTGAGGATGGAAGACGACGAATTAGCAAATGGTTTAGGTGAGGCGGAGTGTTGATTGTAGTCAACGAGAGGAGAAAGCTGGTCGACATTCCACAGGTGTTGGCTGCCGCTGCTGTCCCTTGAAATGATCTGTGTGTCCTTAGAGAATGCAACGAATGTTACGCCGCTGACATGGCCGTATAACCTGGTAAGCGTACTGCCGGTAATCGCATCCCACACCCGCACAGTTCTATCCATCGAGCCAGATACTATGCGCCTCCCGTCAGGTGAGAACGCAACCGATGTCACCCGTTTAGTATGGCCCTCGAGCTTGGCAATCACACCACCGGTGGCCATATCCCACACCCGTACAGTGCCGTCGTACGAGCTAGATGCTATGCGTTTCCCATCAAGTGAGAATGCAACTGACGTCACCCGGTTATTGTGCTTCTTGGGTTCAGCAAGCGCGCGGCCAGTGATCGGATCCCGCATCCGCACAGTGTTGTCCTCCGAGCCAGATGCTATGCCCGTCCCGCCAGATGAGAATGGAACCGACGTCACCTCATCGGTGTCGCCCTCGAACTTGGCAAGCGCGCGGTTAGTATTTGTATCCCACAGCCGTACAGTTTCGTCGTGTGAGCTAGATGCTATGCGCCTCCCGTCAGGTGAGAACGCAACCGATGTCACCTGATCAGTATGGCCCTCGAGCTTGGCAATCACATCGCCGGTAGTCACATCCCACACCCGCACAATCCTGCCGTGGCCAGATGCAATACGCGTCCCATCAGGTGAGAACGCAACCAACGTCACCACTGTGGCGCTGCCCCCGAACTTGATAAGCGCATTGCCAGTGTTCGTATCCCAGATCCGCATAGTGCAGTCCCTCGAGCCAGACACAAAGCGCGTCCCATCAGCCGAGAATGCAACCGACGTAACCTCATCAGTGTGGCCATCGAGCTTGGTAAGCGCGCAGCCGGTGATCGTATCCCACAACCGCACAGTTGAGTCATATGAGCCAGATATAATGCGCGTCCCATCAGCTGAGAATGCAACCGATGTCACTATCCTGGTGTGACCGTTGAATTTGAGAGGTGCACCGCCTGTAGTTGCGTCCCACACCCGCACAGTTGAGTCATTCGAGCCAGATACAATGCGCGTCCCATCAGCTGAGAATGCTACCGAGTTCACAGAACTGGTGTG
>JAZHGK010005898.1:0-16704 GCA_037855215.1 Waitea zeae
AAAAAAAAAATTGAAAAAATAGGCCTGCTTCGAGTGCAACACACGGTCAATTTCTGTAGCTAAAGGAGCTAGTGCCGTGGAACTACGAAAAGGGCATTACTTAATCTCTCAATTGCTCAGCCATGTTCATATAAAGTACTTGGAAGGGCCCATAGCTGGATATAGGGGATCTGTACGGATTTTTTTTTTTGGCTCATTTTAGGCAAAGCTCTTAGCTAAGATATAGTATTTCCGACAGTTCGTCTTCTCCACTAGTTTGAAAGCAATCAAATTCATACTTCGATGGTTCAGGAATGAATGTGTCCTTCTCGTTTATATCATCAAATCAATCTGGTCAACATCACGCAATGCCTACTTCACGTGCAAATAACGAATCTATTAGGTCAAAACAAAAAACAAATCATACTTTGAATACGGCTCTTGGTACTTCGATAGAGTGGTACTGTCTGATCATCTGGTCATTCTTAACTAAGACAATGTACAAAAAATTACAGAAGCGGAGAAGATAAAAGAGAAAGTAAAGTCATCGTTCAAATGTGATGGACATGAATGTAAAAAGCGTAGTCTAAGAAACCTGTTCCATGCTGTTTATACTGAGGCAGCGCGCTTCGACTTGGCGCGGATGGATTTTCCGTAGCGGTAGAATAAGAATGGTATTGGGACCTATGGAGGGATGAATGATTAAGTTTCGGTGTCCGTCTTCTTAATAAGTGGTACATACCATTGCAAGGGAGACGAAGGCGAGGAGACTCGCTGCCCAACCGTTTCCAAGTCCACGGTACATGATCGCAATGAACAACGGCATTGCAGCACCGGCACCAGACCGGATGAGTGTTTTCGCAGCGAGTGCGGAGGCGACGTAGCCGGGGAAGGCATCAATAAGGTACGCGTTGGCCGAGAAATAAATAATGACCTAGGTTGTAAATTGCAGCTTAGAAAAAGTCGAAAACATGATTGTAACAAGTGGCAAACTCACCATTCCAAAGCCGAAGGGGATTCCGGAGCTAGCAGGACCGACCCAATGTGCGCCACCAGGCTGAACATATGGTGGAGACGTCCAGCCGAATATGAACAAGCTGAGTGGGACAAACGGTCCACCAATCATCATGCCAATCAAGCGATCTTCAGGGTCGGCGCGTCCACCTTTTGCGGCAGCGCGCTTGGCGTAATTTTTCTCGAGCCTGGGCGTGACAAAGAGCGCGAAGAGAAGGCCGATGATGACAGAGAGGAACGTCAGGCCGACTTTGCCATCCGACCAATGGTAGTCTTCACCAAAGACGACTGGGAAAGAGAAGAAGAATGCATACTAAACGGCCATGGGTGAGCAAATGAAATCAGATGGCTTAAAAGGCACTTACAAGAAGTCCATATATGAGCGCGATGAAGAGTGACATAAGGAGAAGGATGGGCTCGGTAGCAATCATTTGACATGGGCGAATGAGAGTCTCAACAATGATCTCCATCAATGACGCCTTGAACATCTCCTGCTCGGTTGTGATGTTCGGGTTACCAGTTTCCGCCCGGAGGCGCTGGGCGCGCTTGCGGAGGAGTGTCGGTGCGTAAGTCTCAGGAAGGGTGCAGCAGAGTACAGTTCTAAGGATAAACAGGTGTAATGTTGAGAGCCAATCCGAGAAAACAAAAAGAAATTTACATACACAACACCAGCGAAGATCATGTTGACCCACAGCATCCAGCGCCAGCCGATGCTCTCACCGACGAAGCCACCGACGATCGGACCAAGAACGGGACCACCATACGGTGCAGCAGCGAAAATTGCAATGGCAAGTCCGCGTTCGTTGTTGTCCCACACGTCCGAGATTGTGCCGCCGGCGAGGGTGAGTGGCGCGGAAGCAAAGAAGCCGCAGAGGAAGCGGCAAACCAGAAGCGTCTCGATGTTCTTTGCGAGGGCGCATGGGATGTTGAATATGACGTAGAGCACAGATGGAATGATCCACATCGGCCGCCTGCCATAAAGCTCACTGAGGGGTGACCATAGCAGGGGACCAAGCCCGAAGCCGACAACCATGAGCGAGACGCTCAGTGCGACGACGACCTCGCCGACGTGCAAATCCCGCTGAATGTCCTTGAAGTCTCCGGTGACAACCGCAGAGCCAAAAGCGACCGCGACAACTGCAATTGCTGCAACGGCGGTGATGTCTGCAGAAGTAGAACAATGAGTAAAGCCGGATTAGCTAGCAAAGATAGGAAGGGACGCGACTTACACCAACGATAAAGATTTGACCATTGCCTTGGATCCTCAGGATCGTTCTCCTTCCATGTTACGAGCTCTACTTCCTTCAAAGCGAGCGCCTTCTCCACATCCTTTAATACAGGAGGGAGAGGACCTGATGCGCGCGAAGGAATTGGCTTGAGTGCCTTATCGGCCGGAATTGTCCCTTTGTGCGTGACCGTACGGTATTCATCAGTGAATCCCGCTAGATGAGTGTTGGTAGTTTGCGAAGGAAAGCTCAGATCGGCTGCATGTGGATTGTGAGTTGGCGTAAGAGGCGCAAAGCCGTGCGCTTCATGAAGAGTGGATGATGTGCTAGGAAGAGCCGAAGCGTCCATGATTTCGTGTGTCGGTTCGCCTTGTCTAATTGAAGCAGAAATCGTCTAATAGTTCTAAAGAAGTATCTGCGAGTAAAAAGGAAGAAAGGGTAATGAAGCACGAAGGTCCCGGGGGGAAAGGCGGAAAATAGAGGGGGAGGGGTGGGCGGAAGAGGAGGAGGAGGTGCTAGTGAAGGGCGAGCCCATATAATTCAGCAGGTTTTTATACTTCATAGCGACGAACGGAAAGCCAGCCATGGTGTGCCGTTGCGGAAAATAAAAAGAGGTCGGCCGGTCAGCGTGCGGCGGGATGCGGCGTTACAAAACGGCGTATAGAAAGTAAAACATGAGCACTGGGCCGGCACCGGAAGCAAGTTGTGGCATTGTCAGCCGAGCAACGGTCCGAAAGCTTAATCCGGTGGCGGTGCAGCATCTGATTAGTCGGCAGGCCTCTTCTGAGGGCTTCGAAAGCTCCGGGACTTTGTGGCGTGAGGCCGACGGCCAAACTGGGACGGCATAGGTGGTCCAAGGAAAAGGCTAGTTCGACGCGTCAGAGGCTAGTGCGAGCATTGGTTATCACTATCTGCGGCTGGAAGGCGATCTAGGTGGGATCTGACATGCAAAACCAGAGTACACATGCGAAAATGCGCTTGGGAGCTGGGCTGGACCGGACCGTGGTGAGTAAACATTGCAATTTCGGGTTCGATAGGGAGCGACCCGAACGATGGTGGCTTTCGCCACGAGGGACACATTTGCTTGGCGGAAATTGGATTACAAAATGGCCCACTGTGGACAAAGCAGTCGGGTCATAACGGCTTGCTCAGAATGCCGTAGGTTGTCGCAACCTGCCCAAGGAAACGATCATGAGCCGTGTTTCCCCTTGGTCCTTCAGGTTCGAGACCCCGTTGGGCTGGGTGATAGGCCTTGCATATCGTACCTACCTCAACTCTTTACCCATCGTTGCATTGATATCTATCACCAAAATTTCTGTGGCTTGGGATAACACCGAATGTCGGTCGGCCGTCATCTTATAAAAAGGCGAGGCCCACTGTTAAAGACCAAAGGGCTCCACCTTGAAATCACCACATAGGAAACCTCAGCTGAAGCCAGTCGCCAGCCAGTTTCAGCTGCATCACGTAAGACCGTTTTGTTATCTATTCCTTGAGTACAGCTTTTCAGGCTCCAGCTACAGCATAAAAGAACAGAAAAGTGAATGTATACAAAATGCTGCTAATAAACTTGCCTGAAACGCAAGATTGACGGAGGAGATAGGAAAACATGGCCACGTGGTAGGTGCTGGATCTGGCTGACGGCTGCCTTAGAACTGTTGGTTTTTTTTTCGTGCGTTCTTCGCTAATTTGTCCCAACACTTTGCACTTTGGCTTGAGAGATGGCTAGTTGGGTATCTCGTTAGCTCTCGTAATAAGAGAAAGGGGAGGTAATTCTTGAGAAGTGTTTGTTTTTGAATGCTCCAGAAAAGCTTCAACACTATTGTGTGCGTTTCGCTGGTATCAGATATATATCCGTCGTTATCATCAATGACGCCTTATAGCATCTGGTATGGTTTCTATGCTGCCAACGGGCAAAGGTGCTTACCAATGCGTTCGAGTTCGAGCGCTTGCTATAATCGCCGACAAAACTCCGCTCACGGTGCATGGGCACTTCCACATGCCTAGCCCCCAGGCTGTAAACACAGCTCGCAAGTGGCCATTTGAGGAGAGCTCCGCTGGGATTCGTGGAAGAAGCTAAGAAGAGGATGCTTATCATATCTTAAGACAATGAATTGGAAGCCTGTGGCAGCTGCGTATTTTTGTACCCTCAGAAGGATGGTTTTGATGCTTATCTCTTTGGTTTGCCTGAATCGGTGACGCAGTCCTCGATCGCGAGGGATGAACGAGGATCGAAGCCAACATGAATCTATCTCCGGTGGAATTAGGAGGCGACAGATCGACTGCCAAACTAGTCGGGAGTAGTCTTGATTTATCAGCATACGCATGCAGGTATTGAGTGAATTCAATGCATCATCGTGGAGGGCGTCATAAATCACGATCAGACGGGGCATGGGAGTGCTTTGTCAGCGAGATTCGCAGGCGCCGTTTCACTCTGAAACCTTGCCTGCTCGTGTGGACCCAGGGCCATTTCCGTTGGTTTTGTGAGCGGACGCTGTTGGCCCAGTTCCGTACGCTACAGAGAAGAAAGAGATGGATGCTGGGGCAGTGGCGGTCGACGGAGAAACTGCCGCCGGTAACGTTGGTAGATGTAATTAATTGTCGAGAGGCGAAAGATAAGTACAAGAAGCGACGACCAGAGGTGTGGCTCCAAGGCACAACGAGGCATAACAGCCGCATCTGACGTCACCATGTTTAGTCACGGCCCAACCCCCTCTTGGGCTCTCCTCTTGGCACGGGCCGACTACACCCTCTCTAGTCGACCTACACACGGGCCGACTCTAGCTTGCGGAGAAACGGCCGTCAGAAGGTTGACTGCGACCACACTATCCATGATGGTCTGAGAGCCTCATAAAGAGTTGGAAACCTTGAGTTCGCTTCGTCCAGCTCTCAACTCCCCTTCGCCTTCCCACCTCCTCATCCGTCCATATATCCGCCGATTCAATCATGTCAATGGCCGAGCCTCGACCAGCTTCACCCAACGGGACGGTCTCTAGTTCTCCGGGAGGGACAAACGAGAAGCTGCCTCAGCAAATAAACTCTCGCACAGCCGATGACGCCTCTGGGCCAGCCACCCAGCCACCAGCGTCCGCCGACCGGCCTTTCTCGCATGGCTTTTTCGACAAGGACCCGGCCAGCGTCGGCGCGCGCAAAGCGTACATCAAAGCCGTCGTCGGCTTCGGCGTCTTCACCAGCATCTTCATCTGGGGCGTAGTCTCGATCTACTGGGGCGCATTCTGGAGGGGCCGCACAGGCGCACACAACATGCACGGCTGGGTCGTCGACTTTGACGGCGGTGACGTCGGACGGGCGGTGACTCAAGCGTTCCAGGCGGCGACCGGCCCTAAGGAGATGCTGACATGGGTGGTCAAGTCCGCGAGCGATTTCCCTGGAGGGCCCAGCGACTTGGCCAATCAGGTCGGGCACTCACACCCATGGGCAGCCATCGCGAGTAAGTCCAAAGAGCACACACCTCAATACTATTAGCTGGCGATACTGATGCACATACTCTCTCAAAGTTAACAACGGCGCGACGTCGAACCTTGCCAACGCTGTCTCGTCCGCCCAGTCCTCTTATAATGGGTCGTCTGCCATCACTGCCTACGTGAACCAAGCACGTAACGACATGGCCTAGTAGGTTGCCTTCTCATTTGTCGAATTCATCCTACTTATCAGTCTCTTAAACAGTAGCTCGATCATTCAGCCCGCGATTCTCGCCATTCTTACTCAGACTACACAAAAGTTTGCTGCTCAACATGCCGCGCGCATCGCCAACGCCACGGACGGGCAAAACTTGGCCAACCTCCTTACGCGCGCCCCTCAAGTCGTCACCCAGCCCATCTCATACACGATAGATAACGTTCATCCGTTCGATATCCCCGTTGCGACCGCCGTCACTTTCGTCGGTTTGATCTACCTGCTCGTCATCTCGTTCATCATCGTCGTACGTTCAAACTTTGAATCGAGTAATTAAAATGCATACTCAGCCGTTCTCTAGAACTCCACTACGGGCATGCGCTTAGGAACTGGCATGGAACGTCGGCTGACCACCGGCTCGCTCATTAAGCTTCGCGTGTTCACCGACTTGATCCTCTTCTTCTTCCTGTCGCTCGTCTTCTCCCTGATCAGCCTCTTCTTCCAAGTCCCCTTCAACCGACAGTGCGTAAACTTTCGTGAGCCAGATGCAGTCCCCCGCTCACATTTTCCTCCTTTCCTCGACAGCTTCGGCAACGCAGGTTTCTTCATCTATTGGATGCTCTGTTTCGTCGGCATGTCCGCGCTCGGCCTTGCCCTCGACGCCATGCTCGCCCTCGTCACCATCCGCTTCGTCGGCTACTTTATGATCTTCTTCATCATCATCAACGTGTCCGTGTGCACGCTGCCGATCGAGATCCTCCCGACGATCTACAGGTACGGCCGCGCGGTGCCGTTCTACAACGTGAACATGGCCGTGAGAGCCATCCTGTTCGGGACGGCCAACACTCGTACGTACTTTCCCCCCTTCCTAGGTTTTTTTTTTCTTCGGAAGCTGACTTGGCGTGCGTCTCTTCCGTGCAGTGGGACTCAACTTTGGCATCCTCATTGTCTGGGTGGTCGTCTCGCTCATCACTCTCCCGCTCTTTACATTCCTCGCTCGCCGGAGGACGATCCGCGAGGCGCAGGAGCAGCAGCGCGCGGCGTCTGCGGGCGAGAGGGCATAGATGAGAAACATCGGACTGACTTTTGATATTTAATTTGCGCTCTACCTAGAGTACATGTTTAGATTAATTATATTCCCTCATTCATTTTACATGCCACGACCCATTTATGAACAAACACCTTTTTTGTGCAATTGTATAATAGTCAATCTAGTTGGAAAGATATAAAGCGAGCAGATTTTGTTCGTCAGGTAGCATCGACAGCCTTTCTTATGTCCTCAAGTCTACAACTTGTGGTGTCAGTCAAACCAACCCAGGCAAAGGAATTGAGACCAACCGTAACTCCGCCGCCGCAAGCAACATAGCTCGACGACCGACACTGTCTTTCTCCATTTCCCCATGAGATCAGCCAACTTCTTTCCAGGCTCCCCGGCACACTCGATCTCCAGCCTCTCGAGCTTGTGGTGCGCCCTCGGACGCGCCTTGAACCACTTGTTGAGCACGCCCAGGTCGTGCTTCAGCTTGTCGTCCCGGATGATGAGATGGGTCAGACTCGCGCACACCGCGGGGCGGGCGACGAACCATGCCAGGGCATCCGCGGTGTCCCACACGTCGAGCACGAGCCGCTCGCACTTGCCCAGGACGCCGTTCTGCTCGACCGCGAACAGGTCTCGCTGGTCGTACACCTCGATCTCCTCGATCGCCCTATCGGTGAGCGCGTTCAGGATGACGCGAGTGTCGGCCACGTCGAGGTTGTGCACCTGGAGCTCGAGCGAGCAGGCGAGGTCTGGGTGGCGGACGAGCATCATGCTGTGCGGGCTCCCTGCGGCCCCACCATCGGATTCGTCGAAGAAGGCGACGGAGAGGCCGTTGGTGCCTGCACGCTCGCGCCGCTCCACGCTGGACCAGAAGGCGGTGGCGCGAGAGAGGAGCTGGGCGAGGAGGCCGGCGTCGCCCTCGGACTCTTGGAACTCGAGCTTGAGGTTCTGCGACGGGAGGGAGATGCTCCCTAGGAGCAAGTGAATGCGGTAGGGGGTCCCGTCAGCGATCTCGAGGTACTCGAGGTCCTCGATGTGGAGCTTGGGCATGAGTGGCTCAGCAAAGTCAGTCTGCAGGTCGCACCATTTTATCGTCAGGTTCTGCAGGGCTGGAATGCCCGACAGCACTTTGATGAGCACCGGCCGGTTCTCCGGAGACTTGGACTTGAAGGTGACGCGGTAGAGGGAGAGGGTCGTGAGCGACGGCAGTGCGGCACTGAAAACGTTCGCGTGCAGCATGACCGCTGAGAGCGAGATGTCGGACAGATGCGGGGCGCCGTTGCGGAAGAGCGAACTGGGAAAGTGGTAGTATGCCGGCATCGCTTCCGCGCCGTAGTGAAACGCCAGGGAGCGCAGGCACGGCGCCGTGTCTGCGAGAAGCGGGGAGAGACCCTTCTGCGCGATGGCGGGCATGACGTCCTCGATGTGGATGTGGCTCGCCTTGTGTATGTGTTTGGCGAGGACTTCGACGCTGTTACGTTGGCGCTTGATGTGAGGCGCCTCGAATCCGAAGAGAGACAGGTGCAGTGGCGAATTGCCGGAGCGCCGCACGAGCTCATCGACCCACGCACCCTCGTGACATCCGATGCGGTTCCAGAGCGTGTGTTCGGCGATCGCGACGTCACGTAAGTGTCGGCAGACGTGAGTGATCGGGAGCCACGGCCTGCTTGAAGGCGCGGGATACGACGAGGGCGCGAGATGGCTGCTTTCAGAAACGAGACGGATGGTATTGAGGATGAGCTCAACGGGGAGGCGCAGGAATGGAGACAAAGTGTTTCGCTTGGTCTTCAGCTCTTGGATTTGGCGGTCCAGTTGGTTTCTGGCTTTTCTGAGCGCCTTTCTTCCTTTAGGCGGCCATGGGGCAGCCTCGGTGGGCTCGGACGACATGCTTGGGTAGGTTCAGCGCAGATGTTGTGCTTATATGCAAGCCAGTCGCCGGTGGGAGACTGGTGGAGATGAAAGAAGGAAAGAAAGAAACGGGAAATGGAATTTGAACCCAGGGTACATGTGCGCACAACGGGAAGCTCGGAAGTAAAACCGCATTGTGCCGTGATCGGTTCGATGATCGCCCGACCTAGAGGCTCGGCGCTCGTCCAGGCTTCCTTCTGTACTTCATCCCAAAGCTCGACGCTGATCGAAACTCGTTTCAAGAAACCACTTTCTCAATTTCTTTTTTGCAATCTACGTCCGCCCTGGAACTACCTGATTTAACATGCCTCGCCTAGAACTCCCAGGCATGTATTTCGATGAGGAGAGGAATCGGTACTTCCCCCTGTCCTCCCGACCTGCTACACATACTGGACCTATACCACCTGTCCAGGGGTTAACCCAAATTTTTGCACCAAGAGGCAGCGAAAGAAGCCCGGAATCAGACTTGAGCACGTCTAACGAAGAGGAGTGGCCGTCTTCCGCTGTTAAAACTGACCGTCGATGGCGCCGACCGACAGATGTGAAGATGGCCTATTCATTTGCCGCTCGCGAAAGGATCTATCAGTTGTGTAATTTGGCTGCTTGTCTACTGTTGACACTCTTGAGCTTGATTTTACAGTGACGTTGTTTGCGCTCGGATGATAGCCCCACATTGCCTTCCAAGACGAACGACAGTTGTCGGGCCTTCAGACTTGACTGCTTTATGCGTAGGAACCGCATTCCACTCCCATGGGTTGCTGTAGTACTGAATTGCCTATCGCAGACAGAATTGTCGCGCGGTGGACCTAGCGTTCTCGCAGGTGACGAGAACGGCTGGCTACACCAACGAGACCCTGGGCCGTATATGGATCTTCCCCCTGGGGTGCCTTTGCCGTTGTACAACTGGAAAAGAGTGTGGAAGTTTGGATCAAGAGTGCGCCTCTCTCAGGGTATTCACCCCGCGAGCGCCTCATAACTCCTGGTCAAGGTCACTGCCATTTGCTCGTCGTCAAAGTTTACCATGTATGGCCCCTCTCGTGCTTTACGTGACCGCGGTCAGCCGCTGACATCGCAGACACGTCAGTGCAGTGTGTTTCGGGCCGCCGGTGGAGGCCTACGCTCACGTACAGAACCAGGGCGGTGACAACAATGAGGGGCAAGTTGGCCATTTCGATTGCTGGTGCATCCTAATCACAAACCACAGTTCCATCTGCATCCTCACACCTCCGCCAAATGTGTACGATATATGGACCGCGAGCATATACAAACGTGGTATCTTACTAGGTGCCTCCAAAAAGGTCGTTTATATGCCGGATATTGATGCACAAAGGGCCCGCTTTAACCTCTTGAGCGCGCACAGTGACGTTCTAGCCCTCCGAGCGACCCAGGTGCGCCAAATGTATTGCCTTCAGGCGATCGGGGTCGAGGAACTTATCAGACTTCTCTTATGTACACGCACATAGAATCTTGTGTATTCCGGACTCCGCAACGGAAGCGTCTTACGTTTCGACCTGCGGGCGCTGAGCGCCAAGCCGGCGCGTGTGTGCGGCGATGAGGGCATTGAGAGGAGTTCTGTGACGAACCTGGAGTTGGCGCGGGAGCATGAACTACTCGTATCCTCAATAGATGGAGGGGTGCGTGATGTTTCTCTGGTCCAAACCTCATCGTTACGTCAAGCTGAATGATTCGGCTCCCAGCTGTTTTCATATGATCTCCGGTACGCGTTGTCACGTTGCCCGCTGAAGGTCTTCAAAGGCCACACTGAAAGCTACTCGACCGGCAGAGTAAGACTCCCTGCTTCTGTGGGAACCTTCCGTCCCAATGGCTGACTGACCACACTCAGGCTTTGACAGTGGACCCAGACCACAACTTTGTACTCGCGGCGGCAGGTGATTGTCGAGTCCGTATGTGGTCGCTTCAAACTGCGGAGCGATTGCAAGTTCCCGAAGATGAAAGGGAGGGAGTACACGGCCAAGAGTCGCATTTACTCAACGCCGTGTTCGACGACCCTGTCACTGGGATACAAATCACGCGAGAGGAAGAGAGCCATGACCTGTGCGTGCGGCTGACGGCGGGTCGCAAACTGTTCGAATATCAAATGTGAAAAATGCGATGACGTAGATTTTTATGCTATACACGAGTATTTCACAAGATGTACGTTTTACAGGGAGCAGTGGGGAAGAGGTAGAGGGTGAAAGCAAAAGCGAAGTGATACAACAATTGAGCAGGAGGGGAGGCGAGTCCGTGAAAAGTGTCCATGCGTGCGAAAACGTTTCCGGGTCAAGAGCAAAAAGTCCGTTGCGTTTCAATATCCTAACTTGTTCGTTGGGGGTTCGTGCCTCAGCGAGTGAGCGAGGGTCGTTTCGTGAATTAAGATTGGATCTGGAAGTCCTCAGACCAGTTGCCAGAGTCGCCGAAGACTGCGGGATAGGAATGAGTAAGGGCTTTCGGGTTCAGAGGGGGAGCGATTTGATACGTACGAACGATGCTGTAGGTGCCGCTTACGACCCAGGGGACGGTCACTTCGACGCGGCCTTTGCGGGGGTCGAAGCCATCAGCGAGAATGACTGGGAGGAGATGGGACGAGGTCAGAAGACGCTTGGAGCGCGTCGGCCATCATACACACTCACTGGGCGTGATCAAATTGTCGTACCGGAGGCGGACACTGAAGCGGTTGCTGATCTGCGCGGGAACGTTACTGATGTCCCAGGTGACGTTGTGGGCCTGTTAATCGAACGCGTGGGGTGAGAACTCGGATGTAGGGCATCAAGTCGCTGGTCGGATACGCACCTGGCCGCGATACCAAGTGACACCCTTGCGAGGGTAGAGCACCTTGGGGACGAAGACGTCGCGCTTGTCGATGTCGACGGGGCCGGCGGCGACGAGGGAGGCGAGGATGCCGAAGAAGATGGTGGAGATGAGGGCGAAGGTGGTCGTGAAGCGCATGGTGGAGATGATCGTTGGGCTGAGAGTAGGAAGGGGGATAGAGCTAGTGGCTGGTCGTAAGACGTGAAGAGGATCGAAGAAAACCGATGGAGTTTCTGGAGGGGAGAAAGAGGAGCAGGTTATATACCCCCCTCTCGAGAATTGAACGGGCAGATGACGCCGAGGGGGGCTTGCGCGCGAACCGTCGGGAGAGCTCCAGAGTGCGGAATATAGTGGCACCCACGATGACCGATGGGCATGGGCCCGATGCGTTCCGCCTTCGAGTGATAAAATCGGTCCGGGTGACCGTAAATGTACTGGTCAGGCCGGTTCTAAACGTTTGGCGGTGGGGGTGCCTTAATGGAGCATCAGCGGTTCGCGTGAGTGTCGAGAAGCCGGCAGACTACGATGAATTCAGGAATGGTCGGGTGCTGAAGCGCAGACTCGGAAAATTAGACGTCTGCGTTTCGCCCCGTGCGCACATGCAGACCGACGTCCCATGGGTAATCCAGGAGACAGACGGAGGATTCTGTCCGTGAGTGCTCGCTAAAACAGGACGTAAGTCCAGCGCGAACTTCGGAAGACGGCTTGGAGCTACTCGTATAGTATACAGTAAGCAGATCACACGACGATGAGGACATCGGCTGCGCGGATGACCCAGTGGCTGTTGAAACAAAGGTGGCGATGTTCGTTTGTTGTTTTTGAAAAAAAAAAAAACTACATTTGTTTCAGCCCAGACCGAGCGCCCCCTCCCCCCTTTCTTCGGTGCCGGTCAGGAGAGAGGAAGATCTCGTCATCGCCGTTACGTACTCTTTTTGTTCCGTCGTCTCGGCGCTCTCCTAAGCCGAGCCCCCCTGCTACAGCTTGCAACGCGATGATGAGACCCGCTCCACCCACACAACCTCTCTCTCTCTTCCCCCTCCTATCCCTACTGCCATGTCCGACGACGACGGCGGCTCTTCCACACCCCGCGCACCGCCACGCGTCCTGTCCATCACGGTCTCGCCAACGCCCGGCGACGAGCTCGAGCGGCCGGCGTCCCCGAGCGGCCTCGTCCTCGTCCACGACTCGGACTCGGACGACGAGCGCCCGTTCTTCGAGTTCGACGACTCCGAGTCCGGCTCCGACGACGACACCTTCCTCCCGCCGACCGACTCGTTCGCCGCCTCGGCCGTCCCGCCGCTCCCGCACGTCCTGATCTTCCTCTTCATGATCTCCCCCTACCTCAAGCTCGGCGCCCTGCTTCTGCCGCACGCCCACATCCCGCCTCGGTTCGGCATACCCGTCCTCGTCTTCTTCGCGGTCTTGTCCGCCTTCGCGCGCCAGATTTGGTACATGCTGGCCAGATACGTGGGCAAGGCCGACATGGAGTCCGTCGTCCTCGACACCTTCGCCCGCGGACGGAGGTGGGAGACCTCGCGCAGGAGGCTGCGAGTCGCCGTCAGGCTGTTCACAGGCCTCTCCAGGGTGCTCCTTGGGATAGTCTACTTGCGAGGTACGCCCGTGCTGTTGGCCGCGTTGATCGCTTTCTTCTTCTTTTTTTCTCTCTTGTTGTCCGTTCTTATCATGCCGTACAGAATCGGCGGACATGCTTCTCCCCGTCGTTCCCACACGTGTCATACTACCTTCCCGCTGGGTGTTCGCGATAGTGGCCGCGCTCCTGGTCTTCCCGCTCTCATTGGCCCAGTCTCTCGGCTCTAGGCGCGTCCTCGTCGCCGCCTGGCTGTCCGTCTTCACGTTTGTTGGCTGGCTCATCCTCGCCGGCGTCGGCCACAAGAACGGCCAATTCCACGACCATGTGTTTTTGGAGGGAAGGGGCATTCTGTTCGACCACTTCAGTCAGTTCAAATCGTCCCTGTCGTATGCACGCGCATAACTGACCGCCTCTCAGGCATCATCGCGTTCGCGTTCACGACGATCTGGGACATCCCTCTCTATGCGTCGCTCAAAGCGAACGGCCGCGAACGCCAGCTCACCGGCCGCCGCTCAAAGTCCTACCGGCTCGTGTCCATCATCGCCACCGCCATCGCGGCCGTCCTCGTCGCGCTCGCCATGCTGTTCACCCCCTCTGACCCCCGGCTCAACGACGACGAGGACGGCCTGCTCGCCGAGGGCAGGTCGCCCTCGTGGAGCTGGCGCGACCCCAGCGTCGAGTCGTTCGACCTCACCAAGGCCATCGCTGGCCTCTCCGCAGTCTCTCTCGTTCTCTTCGTCCCCACGCTCGTTGTCACCTGCCCACCTTTGCCCATCCCAGCGAGGTTGAGGCGCATTAGTACATTCCCTTGGTCCAAGTTTATCGTACTGTGTCTTATATTCGGAGGATCATTGTTGCCGTCCGTGGCGGTCACTTTCCTCAGTGATATCTGTATTCTCATCTCGCTCGCGGGAACTTACTTCCTCCCTGGTCAGTCGACCACCTCGCCTACCCTAGACATCTACGCTCTATACTGACCCCTCCTCGCGTCGACAGCCCTCCTTCACATCGTCACGCATACCTTCAAACGCCAACTTTCCATCATCGTCCCCCGCAACACGCTGCCGAGGTCAAGCCGGGACGAGGAAGAACGCACGCCGCTCGCGGCGACCGACGAGCTCCTCCAGCGCAAAGAGCGCGAGCTCCAGAAGCGGCGCAAGTGGAGGCGCGTCATCTGGGACGTCGGCGTCTGGGTGCTCCTCTTGCCTGTCGGCGGAGGTGGGCTGGTGTGGGCGGCGGGGAGAGTGGGGAGGTTCTGGTGAGGCCCTGCTCTCGCCCGGAGAGGGGAGGGAGAAGAAGAAGGGATGGAAGGAGTGGAGGCTCGCACCAACTCGTGGCTGATTCACAAAAAAAAAAATGCTTCACCCCTTCTGGCTTGCCCCTGGGTCCAGGATCGCCACTTCTCGAAGTGTGATGACACATGTGGGGATGGAAAAGGCCGTTGCCGAAGTTCGAGCAAGAGGCCTTGCGACCCCCACACGGTCCGCGGACCGTCCCGCCTGGAAGTGACCAAGTGATGCCTCGACTGGGGTCCTGGGCGATTTTTAGAGTGGTGTACCGTGCACCGGACTTTTTGTTTGTTCCCTCGCTTTCGTGTATGTTCGCCGACCACTGTTTGCCATCGTGACATTTATAGTACGCTCGATTATCTATTTTATATCAGCCGCATTGCTTCTATAAACAAGCTTTCTGAAACAGGCGAACGCGACACATAATTCTCGATGACGATAACGTGCCTCTTCAATATTTTTAGCTGGGAGATAACATAAGAATGGCACTTGACCAGAAAACGGATCTCGAGCGGACCCCACCGCGGCCATCGACGCCCGGTCTGTTCTCATATGCCAAGGGTCCGCAACACCCAAATGCTGAAGACGGAGCGAGTCCCTTCCCGAATCTCACTCACCCGAACCTTCCGGTTTTTGGAACGGCTGCCGTCTTGTCTATTTCGATCGTCTGGATTGATACGACGAACTCTCATAGGACCGGGCAGAAGTTGATGAAAGGTACAGGAGTTCGTTATCGACGCATTTAGGTCAGCTTCGAGCCCCACATAACACCTGTGGGGACCAGTCAACACTTCTGATTCACAAAAGGCGCGAGCGTCATCTGTGCGCACACGGGTGGAGAAAAGGTTGGGCCATCGGTGTCTGCTGAGCGAGAGCACTGGTTCTAAGCTGACGTCCCTATTTGTCGTGTTGCCGGAATAAAGGAGCGGGCAGCAACAACCTATTTGCCGTACCCGTCCATGACACAAGTCACGGAAAGCGGCTCACGCGGGAGGCGTGGCGTGGAAGCGGAAGCACCACGGCCACGGGCTAACATGACCCTGACCCGCGTGAGACTATGCTCGTCGAACGGCCAGGTCGCTTCTGTCCAATTCTACACGACTCCACACTCGGACGGTCGCTCGAGTATAAAATCCCTGTGGGTTTGGAGGGGTTGTCTGCATCGAACTCCCCTCGATCTCTAGCATTCTCACAACTTCACCACACGACTTGCTCTTTACGACACCCATCCTCTTCACGAAATGCAGTTCACGACTCGCGTTATGTCCATCTTCTTCGCCTTCATGGCAATGTTTGCCACTTTCGCTGCCGCTGTCCCAACTGCGCGTGATATATGGAACCCCAAGGTTATCTATCCAAACTCGAAGACAGTTTGGAACAAGGGAGAGGTGAGAAATGTCAATCTACTCTACGTCATATCCCCCAATTATTCACCTATATTGTTCAGACTCGCACCGTTACTTGGGACACGTCAAACCCACCGAACCCGATCACCAAGGGCTCTATGATCCTACTCCGCCACAACGGCCTGATTACCCCTCTCATCCTCGCGAAAGACTTTGATCTCAAGACTGGCAACGTCAACGTGACCGTACCTTGGGTGATGCCTGGCGGTAACTACAGCCTTGTCCGTGAGTAGCTCTTTTCTTTTATCCAAGTGAAGGGAACTCGTTTCTTATAATATGTTAGTTTTTGGCGATTCTGGAAACTACTCTCCGGATTTCACCATCAACAGCTAAGCGTCAGACTAACAAAGCGAACGGACATTATGAACGTGCGAGACGAAATCGAACGTCGGACTTTGGTAATGCCTCAATGAAAACGACTCGAACTATCGATTTTGGACTTCGGACTTGAATCTTGCTGTAATCACTTGCTGTATAGTTACATACTGCAAAGCTTGTGAATTACGCGAAATGTATGCTTATTGGTCAAGAAATCAAATTTCATATGTCTCACATATTTTATCATGTGCGACGATGCCTGAGCGACGGGGAACTAACTGGAACTGACAAAAGTAATGCGGTTTTCCCGATGAAAGCGTTTTGTTTCGTTGCGAACTTCAGTTTGGTCTTATCCCCTTCATGAACTAAAACGACCCATCTTCGGGTTTCCTGAATGTAGTCGAACAGAGCCTCAATCCACTTCTCAGTTCCTAGTAGCAAATTCCGTGCTTCTGCCTAGTTTGCTCTCCGTCTTCCTTTTTTGCGCACTGTA
>JAZHGK010005900.1:0-39013 GCA_037855215.1 Waitea zeae
AAAAAAAAAAGTATTTCTGTAAATTGGACTTCCAAGCTACCTATGCAAACAAAATGCATTGTCCCTCAATCAGTGCCTCTAGAACTCACTGCACATGTTGAAACAGCTTTATGACTATTTAACCAATTTGTAGCCCAAGTTGCTTGATGTATTAATGCTAGTTCATGCATAATCTAGACATCCATAAACAATTGATAAAGTGTGTAGTGGGTCCACTAGTACACATACAAACATTTACCCTAGTTCAAACCCCTTTACCTCAGTATATGTTCTACAGGAGCTGTATCTTAGACAAACTAGCACTCAATCCAATGCTTCTAATATATGTAAAATATGTGCACATTAAATTGTGAATCTATATAATTAATTAAATGGGAACCTGGCTGTATACTTACTGCATATTTAATAGGCTTGGAGGTGTCTATAGTGTAATATCCTCTGAACCTAGTTTTTGAGACTTGATGTGCCTCAACTATACACAGAAAACCGACCGAACCAGAAACCGAAAGCCTCCCCTATCGCTTAGTGCTCCTACGCCATATCCAGCTGTTTGAGGGTCGACTCGATGTCATCAGAGGGTGGCCCGGGTCGTCGGTCCGAAGGCAAAAAGTCAAGCTCGTTCAAGAACCGCCTGCGAACCACCTCCAGAGTTGTGTCCAACCCGCCGGCCAACCCCGCCACCCAGAAGCCGTATCATGTCGACAACGTGCCCGGTTTTCGTACGTATTACACGCACAGAGGAGAGACAGAAACCCAAGCACTTGGGCTTAGTTTCGTAATTTCTTGGCTCTGGAGGCGCTGGGATTATATTGTAGTGCTTGACACAATTAACCGCAAGTTATCACTGTCAAGCCACCTTGTCTTTTCCTTTATTGGAATAGGTTAACCTTATTGTGCGGCTAGAGCGGGGGGAGGGGGGAACCAAGGACGGACGAGGGTTCCCCCATGGCATGCTGTGCGCTTCGTAGAACATCTCTAAAATTGTGAGTTGGGATTTTTTTTTCTTGATGCCTTCTGAGCAAATGTCAAGGCGACCTATTGTGGCTGGCATGAAAGCGGAAGGCAAAATAGAGCGGATAAGGGAAGCGGACAGGGAACGAGTGAAGATAGCGTGGGTGGCAGTGGCCACAGGAGAAAACCATAATTGTCGTGAGCTGCTACCTCGGTCCAGCCTCATCATTTCTCTAGACAAAAAGCGTTGGCTTCTTGGCCGCTTCTCGTCCGGCCACGCGCACGCTCCTGCCAGCTTCATCTCGTCTTCATCTCACTTTTCTGCGACCTTTTTTGCTCTTCAAAGTGTCTAAAAAACTGGGCACATTGACCGGAAATGACTCGCGAAATGACTGGCTCAAAGAGAACCTGAAATGAACGAGCACATGTGGCTGACGGACAGGAGGATGATCGCCGAGCTGTCTCACCTGCACCCGTCATTATTGTGCTTATTGTCTCTCATCCGCGCTACGCACTTGCCTTCGAATGAAATCCTGTAGGGGAATGGATCCGGTCTCACCTCCCGATCCTTTGTCTTACAAAAGGCGCCATCCCGACATTCGTTCGACGAGCCACGCACCCCCCTGCCCCCCTCCTCCCCCTCCTCCACCCCTTGGGCTGACCGTGTTCTTTCGTCGCCCCCTTCCCCCCGACTCTTTCTCCCTTTTCGGCTACTCCCCTTTCGATTCCCCCCTCCCCCCTTGGCGCTAATCTGAAATGGAGCCCGCTCCGAGCTATTCACCCAACCCGGCGGTCGTCCTCCCGGCCCTGAGCCGCCGCCGCGCACCGGACGTGCCGATGGACGTCGACGACGAGCTCATGCTGCACTTGAACGACCCCAACTGGGACGTCGCTAGCGTGCGCACCACGCGCACGAGCTTTGACGACTTTGAGATGGGCAACAAGCGCGGCGAGAAGACCAAGTCCTACGCCGGCGACTCCCTCGACTACACCCACTCCGACTTCGACAACGAATCCCAGGTCGACACGACGACGCACGGCGACGCTTCGGCGACTCACCTCCAGGAAATCCAGTACGACGAGTAAGTTTCACACCAGTTCATCTCCGGCAATGTGTGGACCGTTTCTCATCCTCATTAATTTCAGCGAGTCTCCTTATCCCGAGGTCCGCGCTGCCGTGTCGAGCTTCGATGATCCGTTGATGCCCGTCAACACGGTCCGCATGTGGATCCTCGGCATCCTCTACTCGATCCTCATCTCTGGATGCAACCAGTTCTTTTCTATGCGCTGTAAGTCTCACTTGAGGTCTCTGCACAGTTGCAAGTCGCTCATGCCCCATATCCCTTCAGACCCCTCCGTCTTCATCACGGGCCTGGTCGCCCAGCTCTCGGCTCTCCCGGCTGGCAAGCTCCTCGAGTACATCCTCCCGCGCTACAAGTTCACGACCTTTGGCTACACCTGGTCGCTCAACCCGGGTCCCTTCAACATCAAGGAACACACCGTCATCACCGTCATGGCCAACGTCGTACAGTGGGGCGCGTACGCGACGGACGTGATCGCCACCCAGCGCGTCTTCTACAACCAGACCTGGAGCTTTGGCTACCAGATCACGCTCTGCCTGTCCACCCAGCTCATCGGCTACTCCTTCGCCGGCCTCGTCCGCCAGGTGCTCGTCTGGCCGTCGTCCATGATCTGGCCTGGCGCACTCGTCAACGCGGCGCTCTTCAACACGCTGCACAAGAACTACGGCAAGAAGGAGCGCAAGCACATGTCCCGCGAGCGCTTCTTCCTCATCGTCTTCGCCGCGAGCTTCGTCTGGTACTGGTTCCCCGGGTTCATCTTCACCGCCCTCTCCGTCGCCAACTGGCCGTGCTGGATCGCACCGAACAACGTGGTCGTCAACCAGCTGTTCGGCACCACCAGCGGTCTCGGCATGGGCTTCCTCACCTTCGACTGGTCGATGATCTCGTACGTCGCCAGCCCGCTCGTCGTGCCCTGGTGGGCAGAGATGAACACATTTGCGTCGTTCATCCTCTGGTTCTGGATCATCACGCCGATCCTCTACTGTAAGTCGATTACCTTGTCATCTGTCCAGAGCCACACGCTCACATTCTCCTGCAGACAAGAACGTCTTTTTCTCAAAGTTCTTGCCCATCTCGGGACCTTCGGCCTATGACCGCTTCGGCAAGATTTACGACCCGACCGCGATCGTCAAGGATGGCAAGTTCGACCTCGGGATGTACAAGGAGTACTCGCAGCTTTTCTTGACGACTGCGGCAGCCATCGGCTACGCTGTTTCGTTCGCTGCTTTCTCAGCCGTCGTCGTGCACACCTTCCGTAAGTTCGCGCCTCTCATGCCCGAAAGATTTGGCCCTGACGTTTCGCCGCCTTTTTAGTCTGGTATCGTCATGACATTGTGCGCCAGCTTCGTCGCTCTATGAACGACGAGAAGGACGTTCACTCGCGCTTGATGGCCAAGTACAAGGAAGTGCCTCACTTCTGGTACGGCATCCTCTTCCTCGTCTCCTTTTCGCTGGGAATCGTCGCAATCCGTGCTTGGCCGACCGGCCTGCCCATCTGGGCGTACATCGTCGCGCTCCTCATCTCGCTCATCTTCCTCATCCCGTGCGGCATCATTCAGGCCATCACCAACCAGCAGGTCCCGCTCTCGGTCATCTCTGAGCTCATCATTGGCTACATTCACCCTGGTCATCCAGTCGCCATGATGATTTTCAAGGCATACGGCTACATCGCGGCGAGCCAGGCGATCGGCTTCTCAGGAGATCTCAAGCTCGGTCACTACATGAAGGTCCCCCCGCGCATCATGTTCATGTCCCAGGTTGTCGCGACTACCATCTCCGTCTTCACTGTCGTGCTCGTCCAGGATTGGATGTTTGCCAACATCCCCGACATGTGCAATGCCGAGCAGAGGCACGGTTTCTCCTGCCCGTCGACCACCACTTTCGCGACCGCGTCGCTCATCTGGGGAGGCATCGGTCCCTCCCGGATTTTCTCAAAGGGCGCTCTGTACGTCGCTTGTTTCGTTGCCGTTATCCATGGTCATTCCCTTTGCTGACCAGCGCTTCTCTTTCAGCTACTACCCGCTCATCTTCTTCTTTATCATCGGTGCCATTGCGCCCATTCCCTTCTACTACCTCGCCCGCCGCTGGCCGCGCGCGATGTGGCGCTACGTCAACATGCCCGTCTTCTTCAACGGCGTGAACCTGATGCCGCCCGCGTCGGGGATCAACTACTCGTCGTGGTTCGCCGTCGGTTTCATCTTCCAGTGGTTCATGCGCCGCTTCCACTTCCGCTGGTGGATGCGCTACAACTACATTCTCTCCGCCGCGCTCGACTCGGGGGTCGCAATCGGTATCATCGTCATCTTCTTCACCCTCGTCTACCCCAAGGGCGGCGTCCAACTCAACTGGTGGGGGAACACCGTCTGGATCAACACGCTCGACACAATGAGTGCGCCCTTCAAGGTCCTCGCGGAGGGCGAGACCTTCGGGCCATCCAAGTGGTAAAACCCGCTTGCGTGGTGCGCTGATTCGCGGATGTGACATACCCTGCCTCCTCATCCCCTTTTTTTGTTCGCCCACGACGCACAAACTTATCTTTAACCTATTAACTTTCGTCGCGCACTTCTTCATTCGCCCATCCACTCTTTTTTTGTTGTACAACTTATACACTAGGGCCCCGCTGTAACATTACCCTCTTCGTCTCTCTGAATACCGGCCTTCAGGCACTCATATGACCTATGTTGTTGTAAACAGTGTTTGTAGAGGTACCATGATAAAATGAATCACGATTTGTTCACACTATAAAATTATCTTGGACTCGAATCTTGTGAGAACTTTGAAACGGATATATGTTGAAATATGCCATGAACATGAAAGTTCAAGCAAACACACACAACAGCTTTCTGCACGACATGTATATAGAGTATACCCGAAACTGATACAACCTCCCTATTTGAAAACACAGATAGTTACGTATAGATATCAGCACACAGCTGTCTGTCACCTTCCTGCTCCCGCTCCTCCAGCACCAAATTGATTTGCACTGTGTGGTTCGAATAGAGTCAGATGGTAGAAGATTCAGAGAGTGTAAAGCCTTACATATCGCGCAGTGAAGGGTCCGACATCAATTCGGCCATGGACGGCATCTCGCCCCCACTTTGCATCCGGTTCATCTGCACGAGGATGAGGATACGATTAGCACGCATGGTCACTTTAACGTCAAATCAGAAACCCACCATGTTCGCTACAGAAGGATTGCTCATCAGCCTTTCCAGCCCGCCATTGGCCATCATTTGCTGTGCCATAGCCATGAGTTGAGGGTTTTGCATCATCGACGCGATGTCTGGCATGCCTCCTCCGCCACCGGCGCCACCGCCCATACCCATGTTGCGTAGCATGTCTGCCATGCCACCCATCCCTCCGGCTCCTGCGCCAGCCGGTGGTGACCGGGAGGAGCTGCGTACCTCCTCAACTTCAGACGCATTGTCGACTCGCGCCTCGGCACTCTGTAAGTCAGACTTCAAGGAGGCGTTGTTGGGGTCTACTGTGAGTCCGCGACGGTAGGCTGCGGCAGCGAGTGAGTAGTCGCCCAAAGAATAGTGTGCATGTCTACGTCATCGCATTTAGCGTGTCTACACTGCTGATACGAGAAATAACACATACCCAAGTCGAGAGTACGCCCTCACAAACTTCGGGTCGATCTCAATCGCCCTCTCCGCATCCGCGATTGCAGAGTTGAAGTCCTGCTTGCTGATATACGCTGCCGCACGATTTGAGTAAAAGACCGCGTTTGTCGAGTCGAGCTCAATTGCCCGGGTATAGCTTGCGATGGCCTCGTCGTACTTCTTCGCCGACATCTGCGAGTTGCCCTCTACCTTGAGCTTTTCCGCAGCAGCCTTGTCTGCTGCCGAAGGCTCTTTTGGCGCAGCCGGTGTGGGGGCAGATGAGGCGGCGCCAGTGGTACCACTCCCAATGCGATCGCGGGTCTTGAGGAAAACGTCGAAGATGGTTTGGAGAGTGGCCGGCTTGACGCTCAAGCGCTGCACTTGAGCATCGTCGCTAGGGTCCACGCCGAAGGCTTCCCCAATGCACTGAACTAACGAACTTGCTGAGTATCAGCATGATAGACGACGATTGGACTGACAAAAACGCACTGGCAACTTCAAGACTTTCTTGGTCATCTTGCTTCACCGTTCCATTCTCGATTGATTGTTTGAGAAAGTCGATAATTGACAGAACCAGCTTTTGTTGTTTTTCGGCCATGAATACAAGCAATTAGAGAGTTGTAAGAGGATCAGATGTTGGGTAGGAATGTACGAGCACAAGTGGAGAGATAAGCGAGAACGCTGAGCGGACGACGTGTTCGCGGACGAGGGCCAGTGTTTGTCTTTGTTTGCGTTAGCGCGTTCCCTCGTCTTCAACCTCCACTACGCCTCACCCTCGTCCCATTGTTGGCCGACACGACTCCTACCCGCCATGTTTTTCTGCGCAATTTCCGGAGAGCCGCCTCAAGACCCCGTCATCTCCTCCAAGTCCGGCCATGTTTACGAACGTCGTCTTATTTTGAAGTACATTAATGAAAATGGCACTGACCCCATCACGGGCGAAAAGCTGGAGGAGGCTGACCTGGTCACCGTGAAAGCCAGTATGTCGCCCTATCTTCTTTTAAAATTTCTAGTGCTTTGTTCTTACCTGCCACGTCCTTTCTAGGCCCAAAGGCAGCCGCACCACGCCCACCAACCATGACCTCCATCCCTGCACTTCTGCACACCCTGCAGAACGAATGGGACGCGCTTGTGCTTGAGACGTTCACGCTCAAGCAGCAGTACAACTCGACGCGTCAGGAGCTCAGCTATGCCTTGTATGCGCAAGACGCGTCGGTTCGCGTTGCAGCGCGTCTGATCAAGGAGCGCGACGCCGCTCGGGAGTGTGTACCAACTTTTCCGTTTCGTTTAACAACGTTTTTGACTTTTTTTTTCTGTACCTTCTTAGGGCTTTGGCGAGCATTCAGTCCGCTGTTGGCATCACTCCTACCGCTCCTCCTCCGGATGTGGAGATGACAGACAACGGTTCCGCTTCCCTGCTTCCGCAGGAGACGCTTCATGCTATTGAAGAGAAGCACGAACAACTCTCAGCCGCGCGTAAGAAGCGCAAGGCTCCAGCAGGTTCTGCGACAGTGGCTCAAGTGAAGGGATTCACGGCCAAGCACACTATACCTTCGCTGCACTCAACTTCTGCTCCGGGAATTACCTCCCTTGCTCTCTCGCATGTGAACCCCGGCCAGTTCCTCACGGGAGGCAACGACAAAATTGTACAGTTGTACGACCGTGATTCGGACAAGGTTCTCGCGGAGCTCAAGGGACACTCGAAGCGCGTGAACCGAGTTGCATTGCGCGAGCAGGGCGGCGACGTGCCACTCATCCTCTCCGCCGGCGCGGACAAGCTCGCGAAGGTGTGGGCGCTCGACAGCTCGTCGGGCGAGTGGCTGCCTCGCACCACAGTGCGCACGCACAAGGGTGAGGTAACCGGTCTCGCGGTGCACCCCACGCAGACGCTTGCCTTGCTCTCGTCCCTCGACGGCACGTACTCTATCCAGGACCTCAACAACTTCACACAACTGTACGCATCTCCTGCGGGCGATGTGCCCTTCACCGCGCTCCAGTGCCATCCCGACGGTTCCCTCATCGGTATCGGCACCGGATCATCTACAGTGCTCATCTATGACCTCCGCTCTGCGAGCGTCGCAGCGTCGCTCACACTCTCCGACTCGTCTCCCTTCTCCGTCAACTCACTCTCGTTTGCGGAGAACGGCTACCAGCTCCTCGCACCTACGGCAGAATCGACCGTGGCGGTGTGGGACTTGCGCAACCAGAAGACGAGCACTACGATCGACCTCGGCGACGACTTCAAAATCAGCAACGTCGTGTACGACCACGCGGTTCGCCTTATGGGCGTTGCGGGCAGCGGCGGTCTCCGCGTGTTCGCCCACAAGACCTGGGAAGAAGTCGTCCGCTTTGAGGAAGGTGGTGCGGTCACAGATCTGGCCTTTGGACCGTTGAGCCAGGAGATTTGGGGCGCTTCAGGACGTGAGGTGCGCATTTGGGGCAGCGAAGATTCTTAGAGTAAGGCTGCGTGTGTTTATTTTACTTCCCCTCAAAAGAATGTTTGAATTGTCCCTCTCGGTTCCGTTCTGCTGTTGAAAAGACATAGTGTAAAAATCACGATGCTACTATGCTGTCTCGATATATATGTTTGCCAGCGTGCAATATCTGGTAAAGGCACCTTGTATTGAAACCGATCTAGAGAGCCAAGAGTATGGTTGGTAGTAGTTCACATGCTGCACAACAGTGCCTCAGAGAGAATGAGAAATATTGCAGTCAAAGTACGTTGTGTGTGGGCTCTCTAACTCGAAGCCGAGCTGTGTGGATTTGGCTTGGACATCCCAATATACCGCTTCTTGCTACGGTATTTAGCTGACACTTTTTTTATAGCAATGCGTATGTTGTTATTGTTTGTGGTATCATTTATGGATACCTACTCCACTATACAATCGAGAAGGCTTGCCACTGCTGTTCTGTGTTATAAATTCATCCGTCAATTTAGAGAACAACCTCACTTCGCTTCACTTGTCCCCAGCCTGCCCCACTGCTAAAGTAGGCCGCCATCGATCCAGCGCTTGAACATCTCAAGGGCCTCCTTCGGTTTATCGTAGGGTACCTTTTGAGCAAATCACGATTTCGTGAGCAGACTATCCGGCTTGAGCGAACTAGGATTTCCCTACCATATGACCCGCCCCACGGATCGTCGCGAACGTGAGCCCACCGCTCGCCTTATACATCCCAACGTCGTCACCCCCGATACTCCACTGACCCATCTCCACGCGCCTGTAGGCGTCCCCACCAGACCAGTCCAGCGCCTCCGTCCAGCGCGCGTTGCCGAACCAGTTGCAGATGAAGTCGTTCTCGCCGACATAGACCAGGACGCGTACGCCGCGCTCGAGCAGGTTGGCGACGTGGATCTGCGTCTCGGCACGCTCGCCGTCGATCGCGAGGCCGAACTGACCGGCAACGGCGTCAGAGCAGGAGCTGAAGTTCTGGGGCGTCTGTGGGTCGACGCCAAGTAGTTGGCGGGTGGAATTGCGAGAAAGGAAGTTGCGGATATGTCTAAAGAGGACGACGATATTGAATTAGCGTCACGAAATAGCAACAAACGTCAAGTTTGTCGTTTGTCGACTGACTTGGTGACTGGGTAGCAGAGCGTGTCTTCAATATCTCCCTCGCACTTGCTGGTCTGATCGTACATATTCAAACCTGGTAGAAAACAAGCGTCAGTCCTGATTTATGAAGAACGTCAATTCAGCCTGGGCATACCGGTGAGATCGAATGGATCGTTCAATTCTGTAGTGCAGAATGAACTAGCTGCTAAACAGCCAAGGTAGTCAAACTTGTCCAAGCAAGACTCTCTCAAGGCCGCGGTGCACCGAGGCACAGCCATCTTCATGCGAACACATGTACTGGGTAGAATTGACAACTCTGCGTAGCCGTTGGGCAAACTTCTAGGCGTACCTGATATCGAGAACTGGGCCAGCGGAGTGGTCGGTACACCCCATGTCATAATATGAGGCGAACATGGTCTCCGGCTCGGTGTATCCATTCCCTGCCGTACTTTTTAGGTCACGATTTTAGTTGCTGATAAGATGCGATATACCAATGAGGACAGATGTCAAGTTGATTGGAGTGTAACCGCTCTTGACGAGTCGCGGATTGAGGTCATACACGGCGGACGCGAACACGGGCAAGTAGCGACCGCCATAAGACTCTCCGGAGAGGTGAAACGGCCGACCCTTGAACTGAGAAAAGTGCTCGAAGAAGACAAACACAAAAGCAGCGATGTCGATAGCTGCTTCTTCAGTGGTGCTCTTTCCCCAGGGTTATGAGCAAGAAAGTCAACCGAAACGGCCCTCGATGAGAAACTCACCACAAACTCGCCATGGTCCGCGTACGAGAACCCGACTCCGACGGGCTGGTCAATAAAGAAGACGTTCGCCTTCTCGTTCCACGCATATGGGTTATAGTGGGTGCCGTTTTCGTCTTTGATGCGGCAAGGCCCTGGAGCAAAAGCCCATCAGACGGCCAAACGTCTCGTCTCCCTGAGACAGTAAATAATGCGAACATACCCAGTTCCATGTAAAGCCCAACGGCACTGGAGCAACCTGGCCCGCCGTTCGTCCAGAGCACCACGTCGTCCTTCTCCGGGTCTCCGCGACTCTCGAACTAGGCGATGCACACGAGCACGTCAAGAATCCCGTCAGCCTCTCGTATAGGGTACACATAGTTTGAAGGAAGATCCCCCTCTTTCGAAACGCACAAAGTAGAAGAACAAGTGGCGGGCCTCGACGTCAATGTAGCCCGTGTATGCGTCCACCTGGCCGTCGCAGAACTTGCTCTTCTTGACGCGCACAGAGTGCTTCGGATACGCCGGGTGATCGAGCGCGGTGAAGAAGTCGGAGCCCAGGGCAGACAGACTCTCGACGGCGGGTGCGAATAGCCCATCGTCGTATCGCGCTGCGGCGGCTGCCAGAGACGATTCGACTCGTTCGGAGCTCGCAGGCGAATCTCGCAGCTCGGTGAACTTGACCGAGAGCAGTCCCGGAGACTCGACGAGAGGCCGGCCAAGGAAGGGACTCTGGGTAGCTTTGAGAGCGAGAGCGAAGCCGGCGACGGTAAGCGAGACGGTCAAAGCGCCGCGCATGCTGAACGGTTCGGACGAACGGGGGCTGCTCAGTCACGTCCTCGTACAGAAGCTGTGGGTAATTGACCGGGCCGGGTCCGGAAGCTTAATGACATCTGCGACACTGTGACGAAGAACTCCTGCACTGTGACACCCTCGTATTAGAGCCGATTACGAGTAAGGAAAAAAAAAAAAAGCTATCGCTTGTTGAGACTTTATCCTGAAGGAGCGACACATCGCGAACAAGCTTTGTTGGGAAAAAAGAGGTGTTTGTTGGATGCGTCTTACATGATTTCACCAGTGACGTCTCAAGGACAGCGGCACTCCACCTCATTGAATGCTACCCAGTGCACGAGTGAGCCAGAAAATTGGGCGGGCTACTTGCGACAATTGACGAGAGTCCTCATTCTCTCGCAACTGGCATGGAGGATCAGCTTGCGTTAGCAATCACTCCCTCATCAATGCCAAGGTGTAGATACATATGGCGTACACGTAACCCGCACACACTCCATCCTCTGACCTGCTGATCCCTCAGAGAGTGCCACCGGATCACGCCTTTCTTTCGCTTAGTTGGTGCGACGTTCGCTCGGCGTTCTCGTGTTCTCCAAGCTAACCGTCATGCGGGAACGGACATCGAAGGGGGGAAAAGTCGGTGCTGTGGCGTCGACGAGAGAGGGTCCGAGGGTGGGCCGTGTTTTCCTCTCGAGGAGGGGGTCGTCGCCCACGTTCTCGTATGAATGCAAAGCGTCGCAAAAGATTGAAGAGAAGTGTGCGTATGGAAACCCACACGTATGCACGCCACAGCTTCTGAACTCTGTCCGTACCTTCCAAGCTTTTCGTCCTCGAACAGAGCTGGCTGACGCGGCATGTCTTATCTTTGACCCAACATGCTATCTACGAGTTCCCCTCTCCCTCGAAGCCATGGCAAAGGGCCCCACACGGACGGGCTGAGTTCCTCAACGCGGTAGCGTGCCTATCTCAGTCGCGCGTTTCCCACGAGCAGAAACCACGGAAGCGGTTGGAGGGTGACTTCGGACAATCATTGGACGTTGGAGAACTTCCTTGTTCGGACGGCATCCCTCCTCCTCCCCTCCCCACTCAATTGAAACATTTTAGCCCCGTGGGTCGTAAGCGTAAACAAAACTCAGCTAAGAATAGCCTTTCCCGCGTACTCATCAGCTGCACTGCTATCACGCCAAGCTCACGACGGCTGACCGACCACGTCGACCGGACGCCGTCTTCTCGTGTGAGCGCCAGGGCTTGGCAAACACTGACTTTGCCCATCCCAGTCTAATTTTATCTCTTTGCTGTAGACCTCAAGACTTCCAACCGCTGCCGGTGGCACACAAGAAAAGATTTCCAGCGAAAAAAAATCGTAGGTTGTATGATAAGCGCATTGATACATGATTCATGTGGTGGAGGGGTGGGTACTACTCAGACAAGTGGCGAAAGGGGAAAAGAATAAGTGTAATGCAACCAGACATAGAGAGCAGATAAAGAAAACGACGTGAGGGCCTAGAGAAGTGGGAGAAAAAAAATGAAGAAAACGGGGCATAACACGCGCTCTCAAGCCTCTGTTTTTCGGGAGAGGAGAGTGCCGATATCACGCCCCCGTCGGTCGTCCACGGCCGACCGGGGCGACTCTGGTGTGCTCGCCTCGGATTGTGGAGACGCGGGCGCCCGGGGTACGGTGACCACTGTGGGGTATTGCCTGCTGCCGCCGCTTCGGCGCGCGTGTGAGTAAGGCGCGGAGGAGACGCAGGCGGCCGCCGAGGGGAGCGGGGACGCGTGGCTGGGTGGGGACGGCGAGAATTGGGGAGAGGGCGAGCGGGAGGCGCGGGCGCGCTTGCTGGTGCTGTGGTGCGGGCGCGCGGCGGGGTCCGTCGGGTAGGGCGGGCGGGACCCGCGTGCGGAGGGAGGAGCGGAAGGGTAGGACGCGTACGAGGGCCTCCGGTGCGCGAGCTCGGAGCTGGAGGGGAGAGGTGCGGGGTAGGTGTAGGGTGAAGGCGAGCCGCGCGTGGAGGAGGCGGCGGTGCGCTCGTAGTGCGCGGTGTCGAGCATCTTCCGGTGGAGGGAGGCGGTCTCGGCGAGGCGGTTGTCCTCTGCCGATTTGGCGTTGAGCATGGCGAGCAGCATCTCACGGTCGCCGTCTCCGCGGGTCTTGTAGGCGCTGAGGATCTCGCGGAGGGTGGGAGGAGGTTGCTGGAAAAATAATTGATAAATAAATGTGTGGCGGGAGTTGTATGTTAAGAAAATGATTACATACCTGCTCGAGGGCACGATAAGAAGAGGTGATGAGGTGTGGGACCTCGGGAGTGTATGAATAAGGGGAGGAGTAACGATGATAGTCGGTGGAAGCGACCGAATAAGGTGGGGATGGGATGCTCGTCATTTTGGTTGTGTCGCTTGGGACTTTGTGACTTGTGGGCACGGAGGAGGAGAGTGCGCAAAAAGGCTGGGAGGGCGGGATGGAGAAGATCTTGGCGGGAGGAGGCGTTGAAGCTATATAAGATGGGGTGGCCTAATTTGGATGGCAAACGAGAGCGACGAAATGCTGTATGGACGAGTTATGCTTGGTATGCCAAGACGATGCCAAGAGATCTGTAAGTATTTTTGGTGGAAGCCCGTCCGCCCTACCACAAGGCCCCCGCTCCCTCACTTCCCTAGGCCGTTACCCATCCCCCAGCCCTTCCAGACCCCGACAACCGGCACTCGCACCCATCAGGCTAAAGAGTAAACCACGGCCTATCTACTTCTCTAGCGTCTAAGCTCGCTTTCTGCCCCGGCAGACGAAGCCGGCTCGAACGAGACGCCCCTCGGCCAAGGGTTCAAAAAAAGAGGGCCACTAGTATTATTGAGTACCTATCCTAATTTTAATCTCTTGGCAAAGCGGTTTCCGGAACGCCACCAAACACGACCACCCACGGGCCGTATACCTGGCTGGGCCGTCCCTTCCTCCCGTTCGTCCAAAGAAGCGCGCGAGAGAGCGCCGAACCACAGCAGTGTGTTGGTATCCAACAGCCCCACAGGCTGACCACGAACGAGTTCCACACTCAACGGAAAGAAACGTGGAGGCGATTGGGCCAAGTGGAGTTCTAAAAATACAAATAAATATAAGTGAGAGGGTACCCGTGGCTGTTCCACAAATAACCCTCGCAGGGGTCGATCGGCCCATCTTGGCCCCCCCTACCGCGTCAGAAATAGCACAGGACGTTGCTAATCATGAAAGAGGCCACGTCTGTGATGGACGCTGCGCCTTCTCCCTGCCGTCACGCTTTGTCAGTACTTTGCGGGCAACGGCCTGTGTGTCGAATCTGCACAGTCAGCTTCCCCCTCCCTCTGCGAGGGACGTCCACGACACCCATAACACTCGCTTTGTCCAGTAAGGATCCGTTTCCCCGGAGTTTGGCTCAATGGTTGATGGGACGTGTCAGGGGTAAGGGTGCCTGCTTCACGTCACCAGGGTCTAAGACTTTTTTTCCTCCCTCTCGCTGCTCTACGCTTTTTGCTATTTTTTTGCGGCGCTTGGCACCAAGGCAGCCTTGGCATCAATTTGTCAGGGGGTCTGAACGGAGAAAAGAGAGAATTTGAAGGCGGACCGAAAGGGGGCAGAGCCGATGCTTTTTTTTGCACTTTTCGTTTTGGTCACTGGACCTCGTTCTGGGGTCGGTAACATATGGTCGACTCATCCTTGGCAAAGACCCAGCTGACGCCACACCAAAAACGCTGTATACTCAACCATCCTCCGAGATTATTCGTCGTCGCGTTGTGCAAGCCGCCCCGATATCGGAATCGCTGTTTTGACCCTTCCGGAAATGAGATATGGGAAACCCCCGGTATATGTATGCTCTCGAACGGAGCTGGTTCAGGGCCGCGGCTTCGTGGTACTGGTCGGGAAGAAGGCTCTCTGAGGTTTCGCTTACGGGGTACACTTGCCCTCCAGGATTCCTTGCACATGGATGTCAAATGCTTTCATGCTCGGCGATTCCCCGTTTACCTCTGGTCTTTGGTTTCTTTCAGTCCCTGCTACTTGTCGAGGCAAAAGAACGCTTGCGATTTCACGCTGGCTTATCTTATCCAACTACAAGTTTTTCTTCTATCGAACAACCACTTGGTGCCTTTCCCAAGTAACTTGGCTAGAATCTTTTATCAATATGAGCGCTTGCTTCGATTTTTTTCTCATAGTTGAGTGAGTAGGCTGTATGAGAACTCTAATCGCTGGCCTGAACTTCCCACCAGTCATGCTGCGCCGCTTACTCTCGTGTCTGGGCCAACGCGTCTCGTTTCCTATGTCTAACTTCACACGCAAATCGCCGACAAGCGCGCTTTTATTTGACCTCTTTCGTGTCGATCGGCTGCGAAAAATGCGAGAGCGAGTGAGCAGCGACCTCTCTCTCACGTCACACGCTTTTGGCTTTGGTATGACCGTATCGCCGCAACGTTGTAATTTGCGGTGTAATCATGACCGTTTCTCACGTCGCTTTGCAATGGTCTTATTGGCTCCGGCGATCAGAGGATCATGCCTCTAACCTTCCCGGCCATTTCTTTTTACCGAGCTTACCGCCCAACCTAGTTCTTCCCGTTGTAGCATGTTGCGAGGATGCACCTATACTCCGCCGGTACCGTGCGTAAGTCTCTGCGTTTGGTCGACAGGCTTCCACGGTTACGGTTACCTCGTGCAAATACACGGCCAAGACGGGGTCGGGAGGGCATTCCACACGTTTCATGACCGAGCTCCCTAATAACAGGAGTACGCTGATGACAAGCGAGTCGAATCTACAGAGTCGTGTTTGTAATGCCGTTCAAGATAAGGAGCATGGCGCCCTTGTTAAAATTTACTCAGAGCCGGAAAGCTAGGGATTTCGGACGAAATGGAGTCGACGGAATTCACATTTTTCAAGAGCCGACTCGGATGTGCCGGAGTATATGACTTTAGCCCATCGGTGAGCATGAGAATTCTGAAGTTGGAGGAATCGCAAAGCTCTCATGATCGTGAACGTGGGATGCGTACGATGCGACAAGCACTATGGTGGTTTGTCGTATTGCGATGTCCTTTCAACTGGTATGTCTAATTGTTATCCAGAGAGCCATATTTATCCTTGACTTGATCTAACGCATCTCTTGTGTGGATTTTGATGGCGACAAACAAAGACACGAAAAAGCTGCTCTGACCGGGGCTTCGGAGTAAACTAGCTAGGATTACGTGTAGTCCCTATTGTCGGAGGCCCTCTGGAATAGTAGAAAGACCTTGCTTAGGAGTGGAGCACCCGAGTCTTGCGGCTCAGATGAGGAGTTTGTATGAGTCCTTCCAGACAGACTTTCCCCCTGTTTAATCACACGCTAGTTTTAAGATACCTGTTCACAATCGCCAATCCTCTTATACTCTAAGCACTGAAGCGTCGAGACAGGCGACAGAGCCTCTTTTTTCGGCTACGATGGAGATGAGCCTGTTAGGTGCTGAGCCTCCTAGTACTTGACTGGCACTAGTGTTTGTTACATCGCATGTATAGTTTTGTATTATGTGTTCGAAACGGGTATCACCAATGGTTCCAAGCATAAACTTCAACTTTTCTTCTTACACGGCCTGTCAAATTAATTGACTTGGTTTTCGAAGCGAAAAGGCAAGTGGGTCGTCACGAACGTGTTTCAGGATGTCTGTGCGAAAGCCTTGTACCTGTACTACTTTCACAGGTGACTACATCGCGTCTCTCTGTATGTGAAAGAAGGTTGTGAGGAGGCTACCGGCGACTAATGAAGTCACTGATACTTGTGTTTCTCTCGTTTTGTCTGTGGGAAACATGCCTCGGCTATGTGCGTTCTGGAGCATGCACTACAAGTATTGCGGAGGTTCGCCTTTATATGGCCTCCGAAGCAAAACACTTGCGAATCGGTTCTGCTTGGCAGCGTTGTAAAGCCCAGCCGCTATCGTTTCGAGTGCCCAGTGCAGAAACAAACAGACTCGGCTAACTGACCACTGGCCTATCAAGTCAGAAAGAGCGCTGAGACAAAAATAGCACGCCTTACGACACACGATCGCTATGCGGTCATCTCATCCAGCGCGTCACCAATCCACGCCGCGTTCGGCGGAATATCCACTGAGATCTGGGAGTTTTGCTATGTAAGAAACGGATTTTAGCGATCCAAAAGTATACTTTTTTAGTTTTCTCATCGGCGACATGGCAGGTCCGAACTAATGAGTTGTCTTAGTATGTACCACCTATCGGAGATCATTTGATGGCGATCCAAGCCGCAGTGAACGGGACATCGTCTGTCTCTGAGGCGAGGTATTTCTAACCGTCATGACACAACCGCTGAGGGTAACATTAATTCACTGCAAAAGCGAAAGCATACGCATGCTTAAGTTGAACATACCTCAAGATTTGATGTTCAATCCCCAAAGGCGGACAAAGCGCTACGCTTTGGGGAGTTTGACATAAACTCCGTGCAGTCAACCTTCTGTCTTTCCGCACCAGTCTAAGGGCCTAGACACCTATTACTGATACGCTGGAGGAAAGAGAATTGAAGAGGGATACATCACATGCAGCGCGAGCGATCCGCGCTGAGCGGGCGGACAGAAGGCGAGGTTCCTGCTACGGCAAATGAGATCATCAACCCACTTGCGGCACAACTCCGACTCTCCTCCAGTATTGAATTTCACCTGGGAGAGGAGTTTCGCTCGTCATTCCGAGCTATGAAACGTCGAAGGGCGACATTTTTGGATGTCCGTGTTAAGCCTCGAGTTGTAGTGAGACGAGAAAATTGACAGAAAGGAAACCATTGTGCCGTGGGAATTGAGGTACGTCGCGCTAAGAAGTGAAACCTTGATAGAGAGCGAGGGATATCAATTCAGTTACGGTATCGGAAAGTACGTACAATTACAATGTGCTATCTCTCTGTACTGCTAAGAGAGAAGGGACGGAGACAAGAGGATAGAAGTATGGGTACGCAGAGATTTGTCAAGAGAAGAGAGGGTAGACTCAGAAGCGGGCATTGGAGATGAGTGTTTGGAGAGATCAAAGTCGCAGGCAGAGGAGACGAGAAGAATAGAGAAGAAGAGATCGAGCATATGAAAAACATACAACATAAACAAAAAAAAAAAAAAGATGAGGAACCACCATCCCCCTCTATGTCGCGCTTTGCGTACGCACTGCGTCCGGGCGCGAACTGCGTTGCCACGACCCACTCGATGGAGCCGCTTTGGGCGTGTGTGGACGAGACGGTGGGGCATTTCCACGCGATGGGTGAGGCTGGTGTCCGTGGCCCTGGTGGGCATGTTGCTGCGCTGGCACAAACGCGGGCGCTGGGCTCCACCGCCCACGTTGGCCCTTGCCGTGCCGCCCTCCGCCGCGACCAGGAGCGTTGGGCACGCCTGTGGCCAGAGGCGACGGGGAGAGCGTCGGTGCAGACGCTGGGGCGTGCGCGAGGTGCGGGCGTGCGTGAGAGCGGGGGTGGATCGGGAGCGCATTTGAGAAGAAGGGCGCGGCGCGGCCATTCGCCTGCCGCCGGAAGTTCTGTCCACCGCCGCCGCCGCCGCGTCCACGTCCGCGGGTAGGAGCGCCGTTGTGAACGCGCGAGGACGAGGAGGGCGCGGGCGGGAAGTCGGTGTCGAACGTCATCTCGAGTTCCCCTCCTTGGTCGTTCACCTCGGGTTTGGGCGGCTTGGGCGGGCGAGGCGGTGGCGGGGGTCCCGGGTCGTAGTCCGGGTTGTAGGGGTACCAGAGCGCGCGCACTGGCTCGTGGGCCGGCCATGACGCGGTGAAGTCGGGGCTGCCAACGGGCGTCTCCGGGCCGACGACCGAGGAGGGGGCGGAGGAGGCGGAGGAGGAGACCGAGGAGGCGGAAGAAGAGGAGAAGATCCGCGTGGATGGGTAACCGTCAGTGGAAAGCGTTGGTGGAGGGACGGGTGGCGGTGGGCATTCTCCCTGGGCTCCATCGGGAACGAGGAGGAGGCCGTCTTCGCACCAGAAGGAGTAGTAGACGGGCTTGGGGATAGGTATTTTCCGTTGCGCAAGGGAGAAGAGGTGTTGGTACAAGGCTAGGCCAGCGTGGGCGTCGTTCGCTGCGTCTAGAGGTCGTAAAGTCGAGTTAGTTACAAGTCTTCGGTAATTAGGAGGGAATAGCTCACATTCTTGTTGAATCGGCGTTAACGGCTTCGACCAGTCGCTCATCTGGACTCGTTTGCCCTTGGCGAGGCTCCGATGCTTGTACATTTCTACTAAGCGGGCCAGACCCAACGAGTTGGCGTAACGGCCTTTCCATTGGGCGTCGACGGAGCGAGCGAGGAGTGAGAGGTCCACGCAGCCCCTGGTAGAGACGTTCCAGTCGCGGAAGAGTTTGGCAACGTCGTCTGGAGGGAGTTGAGTGGATAGATAAAGTTATCCAACAAAGCACACACTCTGGATGCCGACGCCGCACTTGATGATGGAGGGATTACCGAGGACGTCAGCCAAATTGGCGGGAAAACCTGATGCGCCCCAAAAGGGGGGGGGACATGATAAGCTACAGGGGCAGTAGTCCCAAGTTCGCTGGCGACCTACTGGGCATGGCGGACACTTGGAACAACAGCACCGAGTCGGTGTTGGCGTCTGCGAGCTGAACGAGAGCTACCGGGTTCTCGGCGGCGCCTGTACAGCAACGGACACAAGGGAGGGATAAGAGCCCACATGAGCACAGGGGTTTTTACGACTAGCGGGGGTACAATTTTCGAGACCTGCTGACCTTTGATAAACGTCGGGCGCCATTCAAGGTCGAACCCGAGTGGACCTTGGAGGTCGAGCTCGGCGAGGGTGGCATCGGCGGTGGCAAGGTCGGTGATGTAGCGAATGGTCGCGTGCGGGTTGTGCTCCCTGAAAGAGTAGGTCGGGTAAGTCGGGCCTGTGGGGGATTCGGCCAAAGCGTGGGCTGGGAAGGACGACGGTATGTTTGATGTGGAAGATGAGCTGGGTGTGGGCGCGAAAGAGGGAGGTAGTTGAGGGGCGCTGTCGGCTGTCGAAGAGGGGGTCGAAAATCGGCGGGGGACGAAAGGGGGTGGGAGGGCGGGGAGGGCGGTCGTTGTCGCCTTCGGAGCCGAATGGGCGGTTGATGGCGGGAGGGCGACGACGGACGCCATTTGTGGATAGACAGCGCGGGTGTCGTGGGTGGCACTGGGAGGACGGAGAGGGAGAGGGGGCGACGCAGTCGGAGGAGGGGGTGGAGGGCAAGGGAGCTGGCGAGCGTGAGGCGTAGGCGCGGAGAGGCGCAAAGGGAGGGGCTGGTCGCTCAACGCGCACACACGTGTAACCAACGAGATTTAACCTCTCTCCTTCAACTTATTATCCACAATCTCGCCCCTTTCACCTCCACATCTTTTTACGACATGTCCTCCACGTCGTCCTCGCTACTACGCCAAACCACTGCCACATACACAAGAATTCAGCCAAACATCCGCGCTGTGTCGACGACCCATCCGAACTATCACCATAGACTACGGTGGTCCAACACTGCTTGGCACCTCTCCTTATTATTATTATTATTATTTCTTTCTAGA
The DNA here is from genome assembly GCA_037855215.1 of Waitea zeae. NCBI lineage: Eukaryota > Fungi > Basidiomycota > Agaricomycetes > Corticiales > Corticiaceae > Waitea > Waitea zeae. The sequence continues at coordinate 20,230 of JAZHGK010005900.1, forward strand.
AAAGAGTCATCAGAAGAGCCATTCTAAAAGCATGCAAGCTCACCTGAACTATTGATTCCAATAACTCAGCTGATGCGCTTGAAGTTCACCATAGCACCATTCGGGAATATTCAGGCATCATTCCATCTCGTGCTCTCATTGCAACATGGCGTGCTCACTCCACAGACGATCAGTCTTTCACGGTTGTTGTGTGAATTGACACAAGCTTCTACACAGCACCAGTTTACACAAGAGGTGCATATCTACATATACATAAAAGTTACCCGCCGAGAACCCAGACCCCAGTCTCAAGTAAACCCTATCGACAATCGAACAATATGTTAGCAAGCTCAATCTAACCCAAGCTAATCACCCGCAGAGCAAAGAGGGAGGGAGAGAGAGAGGCTCACATGTATCAACCCATAAGAAAAGAATGAGAAGCAGCTGGCTCAGAGCGAGCTGCCACCGCAAGTCTTGATGGTCTGGCCGGTGATGTACTCTCCCTCTTCAGAGGCAAGGAAGGAGACAAGCTTGGCGACGTCCTCTGGCTCCTGGATACGGCCAAGTAGAATGTCACGCTTGACACGCTGCGCCTTTGCCTCGCCGACTGAGATGCCTTCGATGCGCGCGAGCTCGGCGTCAATGTGGTCCCTGCCCACCGAAAATGTTATTCAGAGTCTCGAAGAGGACGTATGTGGGCGTTGTTACATACCACATGGGGGTGTCAACGATACCCGGACCGTATGCGTTCACTCGAATGCCGTATTGCGCCCACTAAACCCAAAAGCACAAAAGTTCAACGCCTCAATTCAAAACAGAGAGAAGAGGAAAGAAGTATCCTCACCTCTTTTGCAGCCGCCTCGGTGAAACCACGGACAGCAAATTTGGTAGCACCGTAAGGCGCGAGGTTGTTCGCCGTGCGGTAGGACGCAATCGAGCCCGCGCCGATGATGCGTCCGCCGTCGCCCTGCTTGACCATCTGCTTCGCAGCCGCGATGTGCGTGTTCATGAAGCCGAGCACGTTGATCCGGACCTCGTTCTCGATGAACTCGGGCGTGCACTCGAGCAGTGGGCGGACTTGGGTCACGCCCGCGTTCGCGACGGACACGAACAGGCGCTGGCCGAGCTTCGACACCGTCTCGTCGATCGCGGCGTAGATCTGCTCGGGCTTGCGCACGTCCGCAAAGACGCCGACGGCCTTGCGGCCGTACGACTCGATCTCCTTCAGCGCCTCATCGACCTTGGCCTTGGCCGGTGGGATGTCCGCGATCGCGACGTCGTACCCGTCCCGCGCGAGGCGGAGGGCGATGGCCTTCCCGATGCCCTGGCCGGCACCGGTGACGAATGCGATCTTGTTGAGGGAAGCCTTGACGGGTGAGAGTGCTCCGGCCATGGTTTTTCTTTGGTGCGAACAAGGAAAGAGATGGAGAAGATGGTTTTGGGTGGGGGGAATGCTTGCCTTGACATTTAGGAAAAATGCATCTTATGTACGGCCATAGGAGGGGCGAGCGGGCCGTGAGCGGGACGGCGCGAGCATCGGTGCCGGTTAACGTACTGACATTAGGCAGCATTGATCACGTTGGTCGTGCGCATCAGAAGTGACTTGAACGACGAGAATACGCCTGGCTGGGACGAGTAGCTTTTTCATAGGTTAACGGACCAGCATTCAATTATAATATCTATATACAAACATTCCTAAGTGCTCAAGCAAAATATCCGAGCACTTATCAGAATGCGATATAAATCAAGATGAAACATGAAAATGGCAAAAGCCAAGTTTTATTGGGAATTGGAGGTCTGCTCAAATGCTTTTGTGACCTTCCTTCAATACCTGGCCTCGGCCTTACGGTGTTCCGGGCCGTTAGATCCGCGAGAAAAAAGAGCTTCTTTGCTCCCCGAGCTTACAGTCAGTCGGTACGTCCCGGTAAAGCTCCAGTTTAAAAATACGCCGGTGTAAGCAAAATTTCAACAGGTGTACGGAGCTTTCGGGCCTGAACTACACGTTGGAAGGGTCTAGAACAGCCACTTTTCTCTGAGGTTTACTTATGACACGCATGCCTACATACACGCAGAGCCTGAGCCTGCGTACAATCGTGGGCCTTGCGTTGTCCAACAGGCCAAGAGACGCTGGTAATGATAATGTTTTGCTATTAACGCATCTGGATACTTATGGGGGTTGCTAGCCTTTTCCATATGCGAGAACATATCAATCACACACAAATGCACCAGCAACGCCTAACTAACTAGACAGGATTTCAGCATTCGTATTAAACTTGGCCAAGTAAATACATGTACAAAAAGGTACACTATCTTTCGTGAACAAGACATACTACCTTTGGCTCTTTCAAAGGCCATGTTCGCCCGACAACTATAGACCATACCTAATTCCAAAAGGACGTTGAAATATTCGGGAGGAGTGTTCAAGCTCGAGGCCAATGGCAACGGAATATGCCCGATTCTATCTGTAAACTTCGTGGTCAGCTAACGCCAATCACTAAGCAAAGCAATAAAGGGACGGGATCAGGATTGCAGAAGAAAAATCCTCATGGACTGAATAGGTCCGTAGGACTGTTGAGCTTGAAATGTGATATTTTGTTCATCATACGAGCGGCGTGCCAAATTAAATCGAGCGAGAGAATTTCGAAAAACTCACACACACCATAATAGAAGGTTCCCAAAACCTTGAGTTGCCGTCGCCGGAGGGGGCTGGCCTAAGTCGTATTTGAAGGTGTAGGTACTTGATTTCTTCGATAGCCTAGCGAGCGCTGTCTTTTTGAGCAGACCAAAAGCCCGTTTCATCTCAGGCGTCCCTTGTGTACCATGTTCGAAGTGTTTCCAGTGTTTCAAGCTGGGATTGTCGGGTTAGAGGTTGGAGGTTAGAGGAAAGCAGGATAAAGTTGCACAGGAATTTTTAACTTGAGTTGTTCGTCTGATCACGTGACACCAACTAGCCCGGAAGCCTGGAGCTGTTGAACGTTGACTGCTATTTTTTGTTGGCATGTTTTCGTTTTTATAAGACCATGTTAGGATTATACCGTAAATCGTTGACTTCAGTAGGTATGGGACGATGCCACTATTGGAGGCTAAAATCAGCGCACGCATTTGTACACTGGACAGCGCATGTCTAACTGGGCGAGCCATAACACCCAACTGAAGCTGAAAGGTATGCTTTTATATTATAGAACTTATTCTGTGTGTTGCATACAGCACCCAAGCGGCCCTCAAGGCCTAGAAAAGTAAGTGGAAATAGGCGTCGTTCGTGTCGTACGGAAGTGAACATGAGAGTCATGTCTTCATGACCAGAGTGTTAACAACAAAAAGAAGGCTAATGACGGAGGCGTGAGAGGAAGGACGGCTTGCAGGCAAATCGTTGGTTAAAATATCTGGACGCGGAAGGGAGAAAAAAAGTGTAAATATGTACGCAAAAACAGTGGAAGTGGAAGAATGAATGGGACGAGCACAGGCGTGGGAGCTCATCGGCCGGAGCGGTAAGACCCGCTCGTGAACGCCTCCCTCACGCTCTTCCGGAGTTCATCGTGGCTGCTCTTCCGCGCACCAAGTCCGACCGAGCTAGCCGTGCGCACAGGCGTACCAGCGTTGTCCTCCTCGAACGCGCCTTCGTTGTCAGTGAATTCGAGGATGCGACGGGCGAGGAGCTGAATCTCGCCAGCGCCCTCTGCTTCCGTGTCTTGATACGAGTGGCGCGAGCGCGAACGGAGCGTACCATTGGCGTCATCGACAGACGATGAACGGGATCCAGGGCGGGACTCGGCAAGTTGACGGATGGATGGAATAAGGATACCAGAATTGCGAATATTTGAGATCAGCTGGGGATCTACATCATAGCCGTCAGTTTACCATGACCTTCACCTTAGACAAACTGATACGTACCGCCTGACTCGAGAAGCTGCACAATTGTCCATACGGCGATGTGTTGGAAGGTTGCGTCCGGGCTGGCCAGGAATCTATACAGGTACTTGTGCATGCCACCTTCCGGCTTGTCCCAGACGTCGTTGAATGCAGCGTAGTCATCCTGTTGCGTTCGGCCGTCCTTGGATGAGAGGTTGCCGAGGGCGGCAGCTGAGTTGCCCTGCACTTCCGACGAAGGCGAATTCGTAAGCGGGATAAGGACTTCGCAAATACCCATTTCTAGAAGCTGACCCTTGAGCTCATCTACATTCATTTGATCAGCAAACCGTGACAATAAATAGACTGAGACGGCGTACGCACCACTCAAGGCCAAAACTGCTACACAGGCGGTCATTTCGCTTTGTACAACCGTCGGAACATCGAGTACGAGATCCTTAATGCTCTGGATCGCACCTGCCTTCACGATCGCCGTCTTGTTCTTCTCTGAGCTGGCAGCAAGGTTGCGGAGTGTCGAGATCGCGTGGCACTGAACTTCCTCATTATCCTTGAAGCTCAGTAGCGCAATCAGAGGGGCCAAGAAACCCTGATCGATGATAGGCGACTCGTTTTGCGGGTGAATGGACACATTGCGCACGCACGCGGCGGCGGAGAGGATGAGCGGGAGGTAGGTCGATTGAAGCAAACGCAGGAGAGGGGTCAGGCCATCTGCCTTGACAATCTCAAGCTGGTACTTCTCGTCGCTAGCGAGGTTACGGAGTGCGAGCGCGGCCTGGCATTGGACCTTGAGCGACTGCGAGTCCATCAGCTGCACCAGCGACGTGACGAGCTTAGGCTCGGTCTGCGCGAGCCTCTTTCGATTTGCGCCATCGACGGCGATGTTGCTCAGAGCAGTCGTGCAATAGTACTGAACGTCTGTGTCGGCGCTGTTCAGGAGCCCCACGAGGACAGGAATGGCGCCGGCGTTGACAAGCTGTTGGCGGTTGTCGTCGGAATGGGTCATATTCAACAAGGCGCCAGTCGCGTTGCGCTGAACACGCATATCCTTGGAGCGTGCAAGACGCGTAAGGGGAACGAGAGCACCAGACTTGGCAATCTTGGTCTTGTTATCGTCTAGTGTATGTGTCAACATATGCGGGAATTTAAGTGTGAAGGATTAGTTATACCGTGAGTGGCAAGGTTGGTGACGCAACCAACGGCGTTGCACTGCACTTCGACATTTGGGCTCAGCATCTGGCGGATGAGAGGCTCGAGGCCGCCAAGCTTGACAATGAGGAGCTTGTTCTCCGCTATGAACTAAATGTCGGTCATCTTGTTAAGTTAAATGATATTTGTGTGTGCGTACTATTGACAGCCAAGTTACCGAGGGCGGCGCTTGCCGCCCGCTGAACCTCAGTGTCATGGCTGCTGAGCAGGAACAAAATCGGATCTAGCGTATCCCTTCCAACCGGGCGGACCTCCTTTTCGGTGATCTCCGCAAACGCCAGCGCAGCAGAGCGTTGGAGGTCAACGTTATCCGAGAAGGAGAGGGTTGTGAGTGCGGCTAGGGGAGACCCGGTGAAGAAGTTTGTGGTTGTTCGGTCTGGAGAAATGAGCGAAGTAGTTTTAGTAGACAAATGAGACGATACGAAAGCCAACATACTCTCAAGGAACTGAAGCAAGTCGGCCACGGCCTCTCGCTCGTTTTCGAGCAGAAGCGGCTCATACGCCTGCGAGCGGCGGGAGTGGACTGCGGAGCATATTTGGCGTCAGAACATGAATCCTTTCTTTTTCCCACACAAAAACTGTTTCACGCACAGCAGGAATCACAGCAACTCGTCACGACACCCATGATGCTTTTCTTGCGGTGGTTGTAAGTGAGAGAGAGTGGCCCTTGCGAGCGGTGGAGGAGGGGGGGTAGTCGGGAGTGATGAGAGGGAAACGAGGTGGAGGGTCAAGAGAGCGTTTGGTCTTGTTTGGTCCCCCACATCATTTCGCCTGGGCGGGCGACCACGCGTCAGTCGCCAGGCCGTTGGAAATTTCAATTTCGCCCTCGAGTTCCCTTCAGTCTCGTTCTGGGGCTCCGGACATGTGACGACTTGATTTCATGCTCTTCTTCCGCTCAGGTCGACTCAGTCTTGCTGGTCTCAAGTCAACTGGGTCTCTCGCTGCGCATACTCGCAGATTTTCTATCAGCACCTATCGTCTATATCTGCTTTCTAAAAGCCCTGCTCCCATCCCGCGCAGAATGGAAATAAAACTCGCAGAGAATGAGGAGCAGCTCTGTACTCTCCTAGATGAATGCACCAAATGGCTCAAAGAAGCAAAGGGGACGAAAACATCCTGCCGCGTCGCTGGCGGCTGGGTTCGCGACAAAGTCAGCTCAAGCATATATGGATGTCTCAGCTCAGGTCTCACATCCGAATAGCTCCTCGGTTCCGATTCAAACGACATCGATATCGCACTCGAGGACATGATGGGCGCGCCGTTCGTCGAGCACTTTGTCGAATTCGTCCGCGCGCGTGGGATCGCCGCAAAGGATATAGCAAAGGTAGAGCGTAATCCTGATCAGTCAAAACACCTTGAGACAGCCAAAACGACACTCCTTGGAATTGAGTTGGACTTTGTCAATCTCAGAAGCGAGGCGTACGCAGAGGACAGTCGGATTCCGACTCAGGTGGTGTGTGTATTCGATATTCTTGGTATTGTTATGTAAAAATACTCACAAATAGGTGATTTAAGCTGTTTGGCACACCTCTTGAAGATGCGTTAAGGAGGGACATCACTATCAACGCGCTTTTCTACAACGTTCATACGAGGGCAGTGGAGGACCATACCGGAAACGTACGAACAAACCGATTTGGTGGCTTTCTTAAAGCTCATTTTTATTCATATAGGGCTTAAATGATCTCAGAGATGGCATCATTCGCACCCCCCTTCCACCTAGCGAAACGTTCACAGACGATCCCCTGCGCATCATCCGCTGTGTGCGCTTCGCGAGCCGTTTCGGATTTGAGATGGTGCAAGAACTCAAGGACGCCGCATCAAACCCAGATATACAGGTATAGCTTATGTGCTCGCTTCTCCTGTCGACGGTGACGCTAATAGCAAGATAGAACGCACTTGTCCAAAAGATCAGCAGAGAACGGGTAGGCGAAGAGCTGCACAAAATGATGAAAGGTACGCCACTCCTTTCTTTCTTTCCTCTCTTTTCTTAAACCGTAACCGTCACTTGCTCTCGACGATTCTAGGTCGCGACCCGGTCTCATCTATCACCCTCATCAATCAACTCTCGCTCTATCCGCAAATTTTCCACCTCCCACCCAACCTCACTCCTACCCTCTCCGCCTCACCTCTCCCCGCCCATACCTCAGTTGCCGCTGCTCGCATTCTACAGTCCATTCCAGCCCTCCACCCCCGATTAGCGGCATCGGTGACAGATATCGGCACGCGAGCTCGTCTGTACCTCGCGTGTGCGCTGACGCCCTACAGGGGCATCACGTACCAGGATGCGAAGGCCAAGACTCATCCAGCATGCGAAGTAGTGCTACGAGAAGGCTTGAAACTTGGTGCTCAGAACCACTATTTGGATGGAATTCCTGCTTTGTTTGCGGCGGCAGATATGATCAAAAGTAGAATGCATGAAACAGGCAGAGTTGCAATAGGCGAGTGCATGATTTTTGCGATTAACTGTCAATATATCAAAGGGTTGACCTGAAGTGCAGGCCTGCTTCTGAGGGAAAAGGTGGTACATAACCCACATACAGGTTCTCATTGGGAGACCTCCATCCTCTTTTCACTTGTCCAGGAACTTGTGGACGCTTGGTCCCCCGAGCGTGAGGAGCTTAATGGTATTTCCTTGATTAATTTCTTTGAGATGTGTAAAGGCTAAGTAAACATTCAGATCAGGTTGCTAGTGTTGCAGTGGAGCGTTACAACGCATTTGTTGGTCTCATTGAAGAGTTGAATCTGACAACCTCGGCAGATGCAAAACCTTTACTGGACGTAAGCATGTCCGCTTCTCATTCGCTTGAGATTGCTGTTAAGCCTCACCGTCCGTATTCGCAGGGTCGGGAAGTTGTCTCGATTTTCTCCTCTAAACCTGGCCAATGGACCGGCGCCGCGCTGGCACGAGTTGTGGAATGGCAACTTGCTCATCCAAAAGGGACTAAAGAAGAATGTACTGAATGGATAAAAGGCGAACGACAAGCAGGGCGTATAGAAGTCCCTGAGTCAGGAGCAGGGAAAAGTGTAGAAAAGGGCAGGAAGAGAAAGAACGAGTGAGTACGGTACGTTGCCAATGGCTATTTTGGGTCTTTTTTATTACAGTCAAATAATGATGGGCTATCGTGAGCAGGGACATGACAAACATAACCAAGAAACTGAAAACACAATGAAAATGACTAAATGATACTATCCAAATGACATACTTGCAAGATCTGGGCTCCATTAGATCAAGGCATTCTCCCCATTCACGCCCTCCTTACATGACCCTAGATTCTACTCTGCGACATCTGATTACAATTGATCGACTCATAACTATCTAACGGTACAGATTATTCTTTAGACACGGCTGAACCAGAATCTCTCTGGCCAAAAGCACTGTGCGGGGAGATGATCTTGCGTCTGCAGAGAAAGGTAATCCTTTAGAGCTTTATCGGACCCAGCCTCGTGTGTTTGACGGACACCTGTGCTCAAAAGGAGCCAATCTTTCTTGTCGATGAAAGTTTTTGGTGGGCAGTAATGTGGTAGCTTTTGGGCGGCCTGATTGACAGCAGCCATGGTAGCACCTCTACAAACAAGCATCGTATGTTCGCCCAAACTGCCTTCATCCATTTCGTTTCGAGCGCGCAACTCTAGCTCCCTTGAAAAACTCGTCCCGGCTTGCTTAGTCCTGTGGAGCCTGCGGGAGTGACCAACTGACCGCTCAGTAGTTTTTGTACTCATAGCCTTTGAGCGTGAGAGGTACGTCCACCCGGGATACCGCGCCGCGTGCTCTTCTCTTCCTCTCTTCGCCTTCTCTTCCCATTTCACGCGTGTAGCCTCGGGGAGTGCGCGCCACTTTTTGCCCGCACGCCGGCTGAGCTCGGCGCCGCCCACGAGTGTCCCCGTGAGTGTGGCGAGCTGAGAGCGAAAGAGCAGGAACGCGTTGGGCGGTCGCGGAACGTGTGTCGATTTGCGGTCTGAAGTAAGTGGAGGCGGTTCGCTCGTCCGAAAGGGCAATTGCGGAGGTGCAGACGAGGGAGAGGAACCAAGTCGGAAGGATGCGTCGGAGGCAGAGGTGCTTCGTGAGTCAGAAGAGTGTGGCTGAGACGTCGATGACGCTGTGGGTTTGGAAGTAGGCAAAGGAGTACCATGTGACCATGCTGGGGACAAGAGAGCTGGATTTTGTGTGGGAGATGCGACTAGAGGGCCTAGAGCGCCAGCTAGTGAAGAATAGCCATATGGTGTTTCTGCGGAGCGCACAATGATAAATGCAAAGAGGGAATAGAGTGCGCAATCAAACGAATTACCATATACAAGTTGCATCGATGGTTCCTATAAATTTAAACGGCTCCGTCAGTTGCGAGATTGTTGAGGCAATTCTCAAACTATAGATAACGCTACACTTTAAATACGCTCTTCCAATACCATTTCCCTCCCTTTACGTTTTCTGCATTTTGTGAACTGAAAGTGTGATATCTCAAGGGTGTATTACTTCAATAAGTCACATCGCAATTCAGGCGTGCACAGCGTGAGGCGTATCTGAATTACTTCTCGAGCGCTCGGATGTCCTCAAATTAGTGTCAAAGACGAAGTTCAGCGCAGTGTTTTCATTCAATTGAGTTAGAGTCGGTGTGAAGGGCGTGTGTAGGTGCTTCTTTCTGATAGCTTCCCAGAACACCGGATCGCACCTCAAATATAGAACTGCGTCATACACAACTCAGGAGCACAAGAAATGACGCGATCCAAGCTATCGTTCAATTACGCGAAGTCCAAAAAGAGGATATAGCACAGATAAGTGAGTTCTATTAAATTTTAATTGTCAGAGTCGTCGTTTTCGGTGGCAGCACCACCTTTGTGTCCCTTTGGAGGTTTCCCCGCGCGGCGTTTCGAGCCTGCAATCATGTCCCTGTAAGGAGCGGAAATGAGCACACCATCCTAACCCTTTGAACCCCCAAAATTTGCGAAGCACACGCACCGTTTCTTAATCGCCTCCGCCCTGCCTACGCGAGATGCCGGCGTCACGTTTTCGGCGCGTTTGACTTTGCCCATCTGCTTCCGCTTCAGTTTTGATGGCTTGGGGAGCTTCAGTATCCAGTCAGGCACCGTCGACCCGGACTGTGCGAGGACGTTCGCAATTCTAAGAAAACAGAAAGGTGAGGTGAGTTGGCGGAAAGGCATTCGGGGAACAGAGGGAGGCTCACGCTTTGAGGTAAGGCGCGTCGTCGTTCGTAAAGTACGTGACGGCTTTTCCTTCTCGTCCTGCGCGACCCGTTCGCCCTTTGACGTTCGTGAGCACGCCTCATACCAAAGAGAGAGTCCACAAGTTGCCCTCACCGATTCGATGAACGTAACTCTGCACGCTCGTGGGGAAATCGTAGTTGATCACCTCCCGCACGCCCTTAAAGTCCATTCCGCGCGCCATGACCTCCGTGCTGACCATGACCCAGCTCTCGCCCATGCGCATCCGCCTCATCGCGTCCTCTCGCTGCTGGCGCGTCAAGCCCGCGTGCAGGCAGTCGACGTTGGGTGTGCCGGCGAGGACGAGCTCCTCCGCGAGGGAGGTCGCGCGGGGTTGGGACGAGGTGAAAATCAGCACCGGCGGGTTGTACGGCTGGGCGAGGTATTGCAAGAGTGTGGGCAACTTGGAGGCGTCGTCCGCTACGTATGTGAGAGACTGTGCGATGAGCGGGAGAGGGGTGTCCCTGAGTGGGAGGTCGCGTCAAGTCAAGGACGGGGCTGGAGAAATGCAGCTTGAGACGCACTTGAGTCCGACCACTATCCGAATGGGATCTCGCATCATTCCGAGTGCAATCTTTTCTGCGTTCGCTGGTAACGTTGCGCTGAAGACTGCTTTTTGCAAAGTCGGGTGCGTGCACGCGGCAATGATTTCCTGAACCTGCCCGAAGAACTCTGGGTCCAGCATTCGATCGGCCTCGTCGAGGACCAGGTGTCGGACGCTGTTGTTCACACAACGAACGTTAGGGACCGTGTGCGCAGAGTGAGAAGTCAAACACACTTTGCGAGCTCTATCGTACCAGATTGCAAAGCGGCCACCATGCGCATGGGCGTGCTGACAATCACGTCTGAACGTCGGTGCATCAGCAACGCCGAGGGTTAGCAGAGACGGCGTGAGCGTACCTACTCGGTCGCGCACGCTCTTGTCGGCGAGGGTGCTCGCAGTCGCCTTGCTGAAGAGGATGGTCCGCCACTTCCTCCCCTGGGCGAGCTTCAAGCACTCGTTGTGTATCTGGTGCGCGAGCTCTCGCGTGGGTGCGAGCACCACGGCGCGCACGCCCGAGCCGTAGGCTTCACCCCCGGCACTGGAGGCCGGCGCCACCAGCGCGGACATGATAGGCAACAGGTACGAGAGCGTTTTGCCCGTACCTGTCGGCGAGATGGCCGCCAAGTCCCGACGCTATTAGTCCATGTTTAACAGCCTGCGGTCGATGGGGGGGGAGGGGGAAGGGAGCCGTGGGGCAGTGTACGCACCTCGAGCAGGATGGGTATTCCATGTGCCTGGACGCCAGTTGGGCGGTGGTACCCACTCGATGCCAGATTGTTAAGCAGAGTGGACGACAAGTCGTATCTCTCTGCTAGCTCCTCGAACGACTGCACTGCGTCAGGCACATTCTTTCCCTTGGCGGTCACCCTCTGTTTCATCGGTGCTGGATCAACTTCATTATCTCTGCTGCCGTCTTGATCTGCCTCCTCCCCGCCGCTATCAATATCACTCTGTTCGCTCTCCTCTCCAGCGCCGTCGTCATCCTCTTCCGTGGATCGAGCTCGCTTCCTTCCCGCGCGCTCTCCACTGGAGGACGCCTTCCGTTTCGGAGCGGAAGACTTTGCGTATCTAAAGAAATCGAGGTCTGCCGGGAGTTGGGCCTCGGATGACGGCTGCGCCCCACGAGTCACAGACGTGCGCTGCGCCAAGAGGTTAGAATGAGGGTGTGGGCCCTTGGAGTGCCGGGACTCCATCTGAGAAAAAAAAAAACTGACGGTGAAGAGTTGCACGTCGTTTTTGAAGCGGCGTTTGTCAAAGTTGACGCCTCCGCGAGAGAGCAGATGAAAGGCCTCCATAGCGAGTAGAGTGCGGTGCGAAGAGAACAAGTAAAAAAAAAAGTCTGAAAAATGCAAGAGAGACAGAGAGAAAAGCGAAGAGAGAGGGAGGCCGCGGCCCGGTCGAGGAGGCAGAAGCGGGGAGGCCAAGAAGCAGAAATTGTTCAATGCTTCTTGGCGTCTGACGCCCAAGACTTCGGCACGACCGGCATGACATGGACTGCCCCGCTCATTACACTCGACTCAACTCTTGGCTTTCGCAAAACTATGGCCTAACTCACGCTTGGACGATCCTGCCGAGCCCACGGGAGGTATAAAACACATCGGTCTGCCATGGACGCGAGCCGGTAAGCCTGGAAAAAACGCCCAAGGCGCACGAAACATACCACCATCTCTTCGCACACACGGAGAGAACGGCACCGTCATGCCTTCACGACCACGCCAACACTCTACGACCTCGGACGACACGACGAACGCGCCAAGCACCTTTGGAGGTGAGCAATTTTAGCTGTCGGTGCCTAGCTTTGTGCTGAACGCAATGTCCCCCCCCCCTCCGGCTCTTCCTCGTTTTCCAGAGGCGCCGCCACACACGTTGCCCGCAGAGACTGTTTTGAAGACTGCAGGTGTAGACCCCAAATGGGGACTTTCAGAAAAATCCGCCGCAGAGCTGCTCGCCAAGAACGGGCCCAACCAGCTCAAGCCGCCCAAGAAGATATCGCCTCTGAGCATCCTCGTGACTCAGGTCGCGAACGCCCTCACTATCGTCCTCATTGCGGTGAGTGCCTTTCACATTTAGTGGCAAACACGCCCAGCTGACGTACTCTCTCTTCTGTTCAGGCCATGGCCGTCTCGCTGGGAACGATGGACTGGGTTTCTGGAGGCGTCTTGGCGGCACTCATCATTCTCAACGTCACCGTCGGCTTCACACGTGAGTCCTATGATGACACCGACCCATCTTTGAGTCCTTACTAAAAAAAAAAATCTTGCTAACAGAGGAGTGGAAGGCGAAAAGGACTTTGGCCGCGCTGCAATCCGTACGTACGAGCGTTTTGGATTTCCCTCATTCATGCTCACTCCCATTGTATAGGTCGGTAGCCCCACAGCTACCGTCGTACGCCACTCCCCTTCGGAGAAACAGAAATCGCGGGAGGGCAAACTGAACACTATCCCCTCGGAAGATGTCGTTGTTGGTGATATCATCGTCTTCAAGATGTAAGCTCCACCCTTGACTGTACGCCCGCGCCTGCAGCGACTCACCATCCTTACAGCGGAGACGTGATTCCCGCCGATGCGCGCCTCATCCCTGGTTTCGTCAGCAATTTGGAGTGCGACGAAGCGTTGCTCACGGGAGAGTCACTCCCTGTGGCGAAGACCGACGAGCCCCTCGAGGAACGCGACATCCCCGTCGGGGATCGCCACAACATGGTTTACTCCGGCTCACAGGTCACAAAAGGCCGCGGTCGCGCTGTGGTCACAATGACAGGCATGAAGGTATGCCATCTAGATTCTACTGGTGAATTCATAACAAGTTCTTACAACACTTTTTTTTTTTTCCCCTTTTCAGTCCGAACTCGGAAAAATTGCTGAAGCCCTCGAACGCAAAGAAAGCAGCTCCAAGACCGGCTTCGCACGCTTCGTCGAACGTGCAAAGGTCTTCCTCGGCATCGCGGGTACAACCCCCCTCCAGATCAAGCTCAACAAGCTCGCCTACGTCCTCCTCCTCTGCGCCGCCGTCCTTGCCATCATCGTCGTCTCGTCCACCGGCTACACCAACATCCCCAAGTCGATCGCGCCGTACGCTGTCGCCGCTGCGGTCTCGATCCTGCCCGCGTCGTTGCTGGCGGTGATCAGCCTGACGCTCGCCGTCGCGTGCAGGGACCTGGCAGCGCGGAATGCGCTGGTAAGGCGTATGGACGCTGTAGAGACGATCGGCGGTGTGACGGACATTTGCTCAGACAAGACCGGGACCATCACAGTGGGCCGGATGGTGCTGAAGAAAGCTTGGGTGCCCGTCGCAGGGACCAATGGAGAGACGTATACAGTGGATTCGGCACAAGAGTAAGTTTCTCAGGTTGCACAACAAAAAATCCTCATTAACTCACCATCTTAACTTGAATAGCCCTTATTATCCGCGCGGAGATATTCGTTTCACAGACACTCCAAGTGTTGGCTCCACTTCCAGTTTGGAGGAAAAGCAGACACCGACTCCGCGTAATGAAGCGTCAGATGATGACGACTACGACGATGTGAACGCCGACGAGATCATCCGCATCGGCCAGTTGCCGCCTGCGTTTGAGGACCTTGCCCGCTCTGCCGCGTTGAACAACATGGCCTCCATTTGGCACGGTGAAGAAGGCAAGGGATGGGAAGCGAACGGCGACCCGACGGAGGTATTTGGCCGTCACTACTGAGCGTGAACTTAGTGCTAAACTCTGGATAGATTGCCCTCCAGGTCTTTGCGCACAAGTCGGGCCTCGGCAAACCTCACCTGTAAGCAGCTGTCAGTTTACCTCTCCTCACAATGACTTACTTGGGCGTAGGACACACAAGCGTCGCGGACATCCTCCTCTGGAGCGTGCGACCTCTCGTCACTCCGGACCGCCTCTGCAACCTGGTGTAGCAGGACACTACGAAATGCTTGTCGAACACCCATTCGATTCCACGATCAAACGCATGTCAGTTTTTTTCTCTCTTTTCTATCCTCATTGAGCCAGCTTCGACTCATCTTGGTCCTTCAGGTCCACTGTTTGGGAATTTATCCCTGACGACGAGAACAGCGGCAACCGTGAGATCACAGTGTATATGAAGGGTGCCGTCGAGCGCGTTCTGGACCGATGCACCCACGTTGGCTTTGGTGAAAACGCACCGGAACTTACCTCGAAGGCGAAGGCCGACATTCTCCGCCGCATGGACCTCCTCGCGGAGGAGGGCCTGCGCGTCCTCTGTCTTTCAGGCAAGCGTGTACCCGTCTCTGAGCGCGAAGCGATTCGCACCGCGCCGCGAGACGAGCTCGAGAGTGACTGCCATGTCCTCGGACTTGTGGGTATCTATGACCCCCCGCGTGAAGAGTCGCGTGGCGCCGTGATGGACGCTCTCCACGCAGGCATCGTGCCGCGCATGCTCACTGGCGATCACGCCGCCACAGCCGCCTCGATTGCACGCACCGTCGGGATCTTGAACGACACACACGGGAACCACGCGATCATGACCGGCCAGCAGTTCGACGCGATGTCCGAGGCCGAGATCGACGCTCTACCGGAGCTGCCTGTGGTCGTAGCGCGCTGTGCGCCCGAGACGAAGGTCCGCATGGTGGAAGCATTGCACCGGCGAGGACGAAAGGCGGTCATGACGGGAGACGGCGTCAACGATGCACCAAGTGCGTTTCAGTTGTTCAAAAAGCGACCCGAGCTGACCGGTATCCAGGTTTGAAACGCGCGGATGTTGGAGTTGCGATGGGGTTGAACGGCAGCGACGTCGCGAAAGGCGTGGCAGACATCGTCCTCGCTGATGACAATTTCTCTACGATCGTCCGAGCCATTCGCAAAGGTCGCTCTGTCTTCAACAACTTGGCCAAGTTCCTTATCTATCTTCTCTCTGGCAACGTCGCCGAAGTCCTCATCCTCATGAGTAAGTATTCCCTTGCGCCTAACTGAGCTGTTCCTTACCGTTTCCAATAGTCGGTTTGGCCTTCCGCACCAGTGGTGTCGCCGTCTATCCGCTCTCTCCTGTCGCAGCAATGTGGGTGAACACCATCGCCGCCGGACCCCCTGCCTTGGCACTCGGTGTGGAGGGCACCGATAAAAAGGCAATGAGCCAGCCTCCAAGCGAATTCCAAAACATCTTTACCAAAACCTGGTTCCTGGACACGTTTTTCTATGGCTTCCTCATCGGTGCCCAGGTTATTGCAAACTACGTCATCGTGCTCTATGGACATGCCGACGGCGAAGAGGACATCGAGACTTGGTGCAACGACCCGCTCGTCGGTTTGCAAGAAGGATGCAAAGACGTATTCCTTGCCCGGGGAACTGCTTTCGCTACCATTCAGATCCTTCTCATGGTTCATGCATTTACAGTAAGCCTGCCACATTGTGATTTTCAGAATAGTGCTCATCATATCATTAGTGCAAGCATGTAACGAGGAGTATCTTCAAGATGAATCTTGCCGACAACCCGCTCTTGATGTGGTCCGTTGCGTGCCTCGCTCTTACAGTATTTCCGTAAGTATACTCCGGCCACATCATCCCATGGAGCTGTTTACCTGAGCTATCGACCCATAGCATCATTTACATTCCTGTCATCAACGACCGCGTCTTCCAAGTAACTGGCCTCACATGGGAGTGGGGTATCGTGTTTGGACAAGTCATCCTCTACTTTGCGGTAAGCCTATATCATTTCCCCCGTTTTCGAATTTATCTGACACCTCACTTGTGATAGATGGTTGAGTTATATAAGCTTGGTCGTCGCGCATATTTGCGGAAGGAGCGAGCTCAAGCTGGTCTCTCAGATGAAGACACCGAGCGGCCGCGTGGTGTCGAATTCCACATGGCAAACACCATGGATGCGTACAATCCGAGGTCCAGGGTTTGAGATTATTCTTTTTGATTGAATCCATAAGGGAAAAATACGTTACTGTACGATTATAATTTAATAATGATGCTTGGAAAAGCCCATGCCTCTACGAATACACATATTACCTTTCAGCATAGAAGCTAGGCGTCTGCTCGTCAACCAGAGGCGCACATAAATTGAGTAGGAACTATTTTTTTGTGCACCCAAGGAAACGATGAAAATGGCTGAAAAATCCTAATTACACGTATGCAGCTTATAAAATACAAAATGCGTGTAGCCCAATCATTTTTTGGGTTTTCTAGACCAACTGAGATCGATTATAACACCAAATCCATAGGGCTTAAGATCGTATTCTCGCCGATACCACGGAAGATCGGGTTCGGCTGAGGGCGCAGATACAGCAGGATGCTGAGGTGTTGTCACAGGTGGAACCTCTGTGACAGGAGGAGGGGAAGGTGGGAGTGTTGGTGATGGTGCAGCAGTCGCCATGTCGCCATCTTCAATTACAAGAGCTGAATCTGTTTGAGACGGCGGCGGCGGCGTTTTACGGCCAAGGGAGGGGAAGAGGAAGAGCTCTTGCCAGCGACGCTTCCCTGTTTCATATGTATCTTCGACCACCGTTTGTAGGGCCTTTGCAGCATTGTCTGAAGTTTTCGTTTCTTCAGCAGGTTGTGTTCCTTCGGATGACTGTAGCTGAGCAACTAGTAAAGAAAGCTCCTTCTCCTTCCGGAGAAGCTCGTCGCGATAGTGTTCTACGCTGGCGATCTCCCAACGCGAAACATTGAAAGGTTCGAACACGCTCCCTCCGAGGGCGATGTCACACCAGCCTCGATCAAGAAGCGGAATGACACTCTCTGGCTTCGAGCTGTTCCCGTTCTCACCAATACTCGTATTCTCAACAAAGCTGGAGATGTTGGATATATTTGCCGCTACGAGTTGAAGATCCCGTATGTGCAGCGTTACGTTATCGTGGTTTGGAAAGACACGGGAGAGCACATCTCCGTAAGTCGTAACATTACTAGAAGGTAGAGGTACCAGTAATGGTTGCGTGAGGGGAACAGGTTGCCAGTAGTAGGATGTCATGAAGAGAGTAGATAAGATGGACATGCAGTAGAGACTAGGAGGACGAGCACATCAATAATCAGTTACGGAAGTTGAATATGGGCCCGTGCTCACCATGGTTCAGCATGAAGGGAGAGCGCAAAGAGGAAAAGGACTAGAAAATACACAGGTGCCGTCGGGAGAGGAAGAAGGAGCAAAGGGAGATACCATCGAGTGCACCTTCAGCCAGTGAGTCCTGGTTGAACACTATAGCGTCGATCTTAACTTACCACATGAGACAGTCAATTCTTCGAGCTATTGTTGTGAAGGCACCCTGGTCGCACACAGTCAAAGAACGTGACAGTCACTGAGAGGTCTGGTGGGAAAAGCGCCAAATGGTCATGTGAGCGAAAAGACACCCACGAGCGCATCTTTCTTTCACATCTTTCCTTCACATTCTCCAACGTTCCTATCGCACCACCATGTCGAACACCGTGCATCCTGAAGTCCTTTGGGCACAACGCAGCTCGAGCTCTGTTCCTGAGAAGGTGGGAGCTCCCCTCCGATCTTTTTGAAACACAATCTCATCGTTCATCTCACTGAACACGAATATATCTGAATGCATGTTGAATAACTACCGTGTTTCTAGAACATTGTTTATCTTACTGTCAACCTTCCCGATATCGTAGAGTCAAGTCTCAAATTCGACCTCACACCAACTTCGATCTCTTTCGAGGCCACTGCTGGAAAGTGCGCCCCTACTTTGCCAGACACATCGTACCAATGCTAACCAATCCTTCTCCAGCGCGGATAAGGGACTCCAGGAGCGCCAATATGCGTTCAAACTCGACTTTTTCAAGGAAATACTCCCCGAGGAGTCCAAGAAAAACTTGACTAGTCGTCGTTTTGCACTGATCCTCCGCAAGAAGGACAACGAGGATGAATATTGGCCGCGACTTACGAAGGAAAAGGTCAAACTACAATATGTGAAGACTGACTTCAGCAAATGGGCGGATGAAGATGAACAAGACGAAGCTCCCGCTGTTGCTGAGGACGACTTTGATATGGGCGGCATGGGTGGCATGGG
>JAZHGK010005901.1:0-16914 GCA_037855215.1 Waitea zeae
TCTGACTACGATTTGTTCGTGGCATCAGGAGATTGCAGGTTCGACCCCTGCGGTGGTCATTTTACTTTTGCTGTTTACAAATCTCGGGTCTTGATTGACGATTGGACGATGACTTGGCTTTTCCTTTGCCGCCTGTTAAACAAGCAGTGTTTATGTTTACGTATCCTGCAAAATCAAGCACGGACCTAGTATATTCATACTTATATACAGCGCAGATAACTTCAAATTCAGCACGCGACCGGCAATTAATTTGAGTTTGACTTTTCTCATTTGGTGATTGCAATGTTTCAGCTCTCAACCAAAGTTTGAAATTGGCTTGCTTAGTGGGCTACGATACGCCACTTGCGTCGTAGTCTCGTCGACGCCCGTCTATCAAGCAGGGTCTTCCACATTATTGGTGAAAGCAATTAAGGTAAATTGAACACAGGCGTGTGTTACGACGGGGGTAAAAACCCTTAATCTAATTGTAATCATCGGCGGCCAAGGCTGCTATAACAGGTCTACTGCGATCAGACAAGACTGAATTCAGTACAGCATGCAGTGAGGTTCGCGTCCTTTGCTGGAGCCTTGCAAGGTTAGCAGCCCGTCGCAGTACGTAGCAGATCACGGATTTCCGGCGCGATGGAAGCTGACATGCTCCCCTTTGCACAACGCGATGCGTTCAACGTGGCTACCCATATGGCCGCTTTGTACTTTCACCGTCAAAGATTATCGATGGGAGCTATCTTGTGGAGATTTTTTGCTTGCCGTCGTACATACGTGTAAGCACTTACTTAGTGAGCAAGGGCTCACACATCACACCGGCAACACCAATGCCGCAGCCGCCCTGCCGGAGGTGCCCTGTTCGTATGGCCTCGGGATATGCCGGGATGATTACCACTTGCTGCTTGTCGGTCCCGCACCCAGGCCGAAGAACAATCGAGAAGGGCTTGCTTTTGTTGGAAGATCCGTGCCCGAGTCCGCTTTGTGGGGAAGTGACAGCAGGAGTGCCCTAGACCTCGGACAAGGTAGAGACAGCTACGAATAGCGATCTGCGAGGGTACAAGGGCACGGACGTATAGCCTTTGCGAGGCACTTCCATCCAGAAATGGCTGAAGGTCTTGATACGCAAGCTAGCGGGTTTCAGAACGCGTTGTGGCGATGGCAAAGTTGGGACATTGAGGGTTTCACTTCCTCTCGAACGTAAGGCTGGGAGTTCATAACTTGTGGCTGTACCTGTGTCAAAGGAGAGCGGGACAAAGTGGAGAAACCCAAGAGGCTGGGGTTCGTCACCGCGCCGTTCGTACTTGGGGACAAAGGTGCTTATAAAAGTTGTTTTGGCGACCGTCGTGGAGCGCAAGCTTAGGGGGGAGGGAGTGGGCTGGGAGGCGTGGGAAAGTCGGGAAGCGCATCCAAATTAGGAAGGTGCCCTAAGCCCAAGGGCAAAGGGTTGCTGTGACCTGGAAAAGGGATATTTCGCGTCCAGGTTTATTTATCACGCCAGCGCTTTTCCATCTCCAACCACTACCACTACCTCCTCCACATCCACACTCGTCAGTCTCTCTCTCTCATCGTCGTCCACGACGTCGGACACTCATCTCCATCTCTGCCGCTACAGAACCTCTTTTTTCTTCCCCCTCCTTCATCTATTTCATCAACAGTGAGTCTTTACGCGTCGTTATCGTCACCGGCACGCGTTGACCAGTGCCACGTAGATGACTCAATCTCGTGAGGACTCTGTCTACCTCGCCAAGCTCGCTGAGCAGGCTGAGCGTTACGAGGGTACGTGTCTCTCAACGCCATCGTAATCACACCGCATATACTCATCTGTCATCGTCGTCTGCTGCAGAGATGGTCGAGAACATGAAGCGCGTCGCGTCTTCCGACCAGGAGCTCACCGTCGAGGAGCGCAACCTTCTCTCTGTCGCGTACAAGAACGTTATCGGTGCCCGCCGCGCGTCGTGGCGCATCGTTTCCTCGATCGAGCAGAAGGAGGAGTCCAAGGGCAACGAGGCCCAGGTCACCATGATCAAGGGCTACCGGGAAAAGATTGAGACTGAGCTCGCCAAGATCTGCGAGGACATCCTCGCCGTTCTTGAGAAGCACCTCATCCCCTCTGCTGCGACCGGCGAGAGCAAGGTCTTCTACCACAAGATGTAAGTGCTCCTTATCTGACACAGCCACGTGGCGCTAATCTCAAACCTTGTTTAGGATGGGCGACTACCACCGCTACCTCGCCGAGTTCGCGACCGGCGATAAGCGCAAGGACTCTGCGGACAAGTCCCTCGAGGCCTACAAGGCCGCCTCTGACGTTGCCGTCGCCGAGCTCCCGCCCACACACCCCATCCGTCTCGGTCTCGCGCTCAACTTCTCCGTCTTCTACTACGAGATCCTCAACAGCCCCGACCGTGCGTGCCACCTCGCGAAGCAGGCGTTCGACGATGCGATTGCCGAGCTCGACACCCTCTCAGAGGAGTCCTACAAGGACTCCACCCTCATCATGCAGCTCCTCCGTGACAACCTTACCCTCTGGACTTCGGACATGCAGGAGGCGGATAAGCCTGGGGACAAGGCTGAGGATGAAGCCCCCGCTGAGGAGGCATAAACTGTGTTGCCAGTGGGCTGTTAATGGAAACGTTGGATTTTTTTTCTGTTTTCTTCGCATAGTTTATCATCCTTTTCTTTCTTCCTTTCTCTTTTTTTTTCTATTCATGCTGCAATCACAACATCAACTCGCATCACATCATCCTGCGTCGGTTTGCTCTGATTCTTCAGATCTCGATATGTGTGGTCATGCATGAAATAATAAACTTTTTCAATGCGAAATCAAAGTGAATTAATACCGTTAATGCTTTGACGATCACAAAGCCCGCCATGAAGGCCGTCCCCAATACCGTGGTCCTATTCGGATTACCACGAGGATACTGATGGCAAAACTAGCAAACTCGAATATCTTCCACGTCTCCCGAGCACCTATCAAAAAAGAAGCTGCAGTGAGGCATGCGAGAGCCCACGAGGCAGGTATAGGCTCGCGTCTGACGCGAACAAGCGGACGGGAAACGAACAAGAAAGCGAAGAAAGATGAGTACTTGAGAGCCAAAACAGAAGAACGAACTTACAGGTGCGGTGGAAGTAAAGCTTCACTTAACGGTGCCCACGACGCGAAGTCCACTAGCAGTAGAAACGGGGCGACGGCCAAAACGTTGTGGTCTCCGTCAAACGGGGTCGTGAACCCAGCTGTGAGGAGCGTGCGGACCCACACTGCTAGAACAGGGGAAGCGAGCGGCAGAAGGGTGGTGAGAAGGAGGAGGAGGTGTGTGTTTGTGCTTGCATGGGAAGTTTGGCTCGGTTGGATTGAAGAAGGGGTAGGGGAGGAAGGCGGCGTGCCGGAAGGACGGGGTTCGAGTGGGTAGCTTTGCGGAGATGGGGGAAGGGATGCACCGGAGGATGCGCATGTGTGCAAGTGGAGGATCCAGCAGCCGAGGAAGGCGACTTGCCATGGCACAAGAAGTGCGACGAGGGCGAAAACGAGGGAGAGGGAGAAAAACGCCGTCACACCGTTTCTCGGAGTCGGGTTGTTGGGACTTGGGGCACGCCCCCTCTTCAATGCACGTGTGGATATAGACGATCCGACTGCCATAACGGAGAGCAGGAGCTGAAGTACGACCCATAGTGCGCAGAGGGTCCCGGATGAGAGTACCAGTATCACCGCGTAGAGTGGTGTGAAGAGTAGCTCTCCTTGTGTTCCCAATCCGAACGCTGGCGAAAGAGGCACTACACCAAACACGAGCACGCTGGGAATGCCATATGCCCAAAGATCCTGCCGAATCCACGTTGAAAGGGACTCGCCTACGGTCAGTCTGGTGGGAGGGGAACTAATACGAGCCGGCAGTGCACGCATGAGCATGAGCGATGCAAGCCCAACAGACCACGCTGCTACTGCGGGCCAGAGGCGTGGTCCTAATCTGCCGAGTGTCCTCCACCAATCGATTGTCAGGTGTAAGGCTGCAGGGGCACAGCCATAGGATGCTCGAATAGTGAACGCCACGCCTTGTGCACCTGGGTTGTGCGGGAGGTAAGGCGCGTCGGTATGCGCATGTAGATAGACGGCGCTGTCCGGATGTAGCGAGTGGTGATGTGCTTCGGAGGGGGATGTGTGGGTCAACATTGGGGGGAGAAGAGGGCTTGAAGAGCATGTGTAGGTAATGTCAAACACAGGAACTACGCGATAGACGAGAAAACTATGAGAGCGGAGATTAGGAAGGTGCACAACAGCTGACAGGGAGTTGGGATTGAGGGGTATGGGAATCTTGGACCATATTGCTCCTAAAGATCAATTAGCACGCGCTAGCTGCTAAGAGAAGAAGGATAAAAATCAGCTTACTGAACGCTCCATCATGAACAACAATTGGCTCAGGAGGGGTAAAACCCGCTGTGATTGATCCATGGCCGTCTGCATACTCGATGTTGACGACGATAAAGTGCCCGCTATTGACATTGGCTTCAAGCACAATGATACCTTCGCTTTCATCGATACCTTCGGCGTTTGGTGAAGGAAAAGGATGAGGTAGTATTCTGTATTCATTTGGTCTCAAAGTCTGACAAGGACCGGCTTTGCCGTCGCAATAGACAGCGCCGACACTTAACGGAGAGGGATGCGCTAGAGAGAGCGGAGAAATGGAGCCTTTGTCAACCCAGAGAACAAAGCGGGAACCATGATCCGGAACGCGTAATATATAAGCCTTTGATTCCGTGGGGTTGTGCAACGAAAGTGAATCTACCATGTGCGCTCCCTGGATGGTCTCAGATGGCAACGTCGAACGACTTTCACGAGCTGGTAGACGAAGACCGTCAGAAAGCCATCGATCCAGTCTCTCTTCTTGGTCCTTCAAAGTAGACACTCCGCTCAACTCTATAGCAGCACGCGCAACACGCCAGCGTACCTGGTGGCACCATACGATGACCTGGTGACTAACACCCGTCCAAGCACCTTCAAGTGCAGATGTGAAGACCGTCCGTCTGTAAGGCACCATTTCACCTTCATTTGTTTCTGGCACGGGTAAAATGCAGTATTCGGACGGAATCATACCATCTGTTGCACCTCCACATAAGGAGAGCACTGGAGTAGGATCGTGTGCAAGCACCTTTTGCGTCCGGGCATAGATATCAGGGATGCGCCGATCAAAGCGTGCCGGAGGAAGCGCGTGAGGAGAGGACATCGTTATCACAGCAGATACGTTCGGATTCGGAAGAAGTGCTGTCGCGACGATGCCTCCCATGGAGTGACCCATCAAGATGATCTTCGTCCCAGATTCGTATAGAGAGAGGATGTATGAGACTGCCGCAGCGCAATATTGGCGTTGAGCATCAAGAGTAGGACCGTGTAGCGCTGAGAAGTCTTCATTGAAGTCGACAGAGAAGTAGTCAATTGGTCGCAGTGGTGCAGAGAGTGCTGGTGTGTAGGGCTGCGAGAAATACTGTCGCGTAGAGGAGGATGCAATCGAGCGCACTTGACGTGACGACCCCGCATTGCCTGGTATGAAGAGCACAGGTTGGCCATGAAGCTGGTCAAAGTATGAGATTGGTGCAAAATAAAATCACACAATGCGCATACTTTCTCTTCCCACCCCACTTCGCGGTACAACCACAACGAATACCGGCCGGCAAGTTGACTCCACTTTTTGTCAAAGTTTGCTTGCAGAATGTAGGACGGTGACATCCAGGACATCCGGCATGCCTGGTGAGACAAAGGAGTGACTGCTGCATGCCATACAGCAAGAAATGCAAGTACAGAGAAAAGAGAGGTCAACAAAACAATGAAGCGAGACATAGGATCGTTGTGTCTACATTAGCTTGTATATAAAGCCTCGTACGTTGTTGGTGCCCTAAATTTAGAGGGAACACATGGTATTTTCAGTTATCAAAAATATTGTTTAGTAATTGTGTACTCACTGATTTGCCTTTCCCCCGCTCTTTGGACAGTGACCTCATCCCACAGGCTTCTCCTCTTTTTCGCTCTCCCTCTCGCGTGACCATTGCCTGTTGCTCTTGTCGCCCAAAATGTCGTCCCCAGAGAGAGAGCGCGCCCCTATTGCATCCCCACCACGCACTATCACGATCCCTACTCGTGATGGTTCAAGTTCGCCAGTGCGCCGGCGGAGGCCAAGCGACTCGTACAGTGATGCGACGGACTACCCGCGGCTGTCGCCTACACTTGCCAGGACTCACAATCTGCACGATCCGGAGCATAGGGAGAGGCAGCGTACGCTAGATGTCGACATGGCCCTGCATTTGTCTCGTGCGCGCCAGAACTCGGAGTCGGTAGGGGTGGCCATGTCGCCCTCAGTCACCTCCCCTTTTCATTCACTTGCTTCAGCACCAGCCGAACATCCTTCCCTGCTCGCCCATTCTACATTGCAGCCGTTTTCTGAGGGAGAAGAAAGGGAATTTGAAGTTGCTCGTGAAGGTGGTATAAGCGAATCTGCTGCGCCAACCGTCGACGTGGACCACAAATCCGACTTCCACTTTTCTCGCTCCGAGCCTACTTTACACACGGAACTCGGTGGTAGTCTGTCTGGCGGAATACTCAGCCCGAATGCCGCAGGCAGCAGCACAAACCAGCTTCCTCACCTGAGCATGGGGCAAGATCCGGACCTCGTGTACACTGACCGCACTATGCACAACGACGCGTCCGGAGTTCCAGGAGATGATCCGGAAGCATATTTGCCGATGTATCAACCAACCGCCGCGCGCGAGTCAAACGTTTTCGACTTTTCGCAACTGGAGGAGTTTGTACGCGAAGAGAAGCGTAGACTCGGGCTCGACACCCCTGGCGTGGTCAGCCCGCAACAAACACTTCGTTGGGCCAACACCACCATCCGACCAAGGTCAGGCAAGGGGCAGTCAAAATCCTGTGACGCTTCTGGCGAGGGCTCAGGTGATAATGGGGCAGATGAACAGGCTGGCCACCAGCAGGAGGACACAAACGGTGCCTCGTCGTCTTCGACGATGCCACGCATTCGACACCGAAAGCTTAGTCAGTCGCAGCCGACACCTCGTACGGGGAGGGGGAAGAAGACGGCGCTTTTTGAAGGTGCAGCTGGAGCACCTCCACCAACGCTGCCCGCTCTGAATGCACCTTCTGGTGCAATGACTAATGCGATGTCGTCCTACGATAACATATTTGGCTCTGCTTTCGGCGCGGCAGCACCAGCACCAAATGGGACGCCTGGAGGTGGTCAGGGTCACGATAGGCCTTACCGTTTCTCATTCTACTCGAACGCGCTCTCTGCAACGATTCACGCACGTAGTCTATCAGAGCTCCCTGCAGAGGGACAGACGTTTGAGGAGCTTTTTACGGGGACGTCGCGCACACCACCCTCAGAGGGGAAGAGTGCTGTCCCTAGTGGACAAGGGAGCGTAGTGGGAACACCAAATCCGCCAAGTCTGTTTAACGACGCGATGCCTAGCGCGACAAACATCACGAGCAGAAGGGTGTCGACCACGGCAGCAAGGCTACCTGGTATTGGGGGCCCAGAAGCAGCACCAGGGTACTCTGCTGTACCCAATGGGGGAATGCCACGAGGACAGATCACCGCAGAGGCAGATACGAACACGTGGTGGTTGGATGTCCTCAATCCGACGGATGAGGAGATGAAGATGCTGAGCAAGGTTGGCTCTGCTATTTTAATTGACGCTGACACCATTCTGATGAGCCTGTAGGTTTTCTCTATCCATCCCCTCACAATGGAAGATATCCTTATGGAAGAAACTCGTGAGAAGATTGAGCTGTTCCGAAACTACTACCTCGTCTGTTTCCGAGGTTTCGATCAGGATCCGTACAGTCCAACCTATCTAGAGCCGCTGAATATGTATATCATCGTTTTTAGGGAGGGAACTTTGAGCGTAAGCACGATTAGTTTACTCCTGTGAGGGTATATACCTACACTTATCCTGTACCCCCAGTTCCACTTCAGGGCGACGCCACATCCACAAAATGTACGCCGCCGCATCAAGCAACTGAAAGACTACATCTCAGTCTCGTCAGACTGGATTTCATACGCGCTTATTGATGACATTACGGATGCTTTTGGACCACTCATTCAAAGTATCGAATATGAGGTTGACTCCATTGATGAGCTTGTGCTCATACTCAAGGAGGCGGAGCAAAGCGACATGCTCCGGCGTATTGGAACATGTCGCAAGAAAGTCATGGGCCTCCTACGGCTGATGGGCAACAAAGCTGATGTTGTGAAGGGACTTGCGAAGCGATGCAACGAGAATTGGCGTGTTGCGCCTACTTCCGACATTGGCTTATACCTGTCGGATATTCAGGACCACTTGATTACGATGACGCAGAACTTGAACCATTACGAGAAGATTTTGTCACGCTCTCACTCAAACTACCTAGCGCAAATCTCGATTGAGATGACGGAAGCGAACAACCAAATCAACGATGTGTTGTCGAAGATGACCGCACTTGGTACTGTGCTTATCCCGATGAACTTGGTAACAGGTTTGTGGGGTATGAACGTCCGCGTTCCTGGAGAGAGTGGCTCGGTGCGTTCGAAGCCATTTCATTATGTGTTAATGGAACATGACTGCTCATGTTTGATGTCGGCCGCAGGATCTTACCTGGTTTATGTCAATTCTCGGCGGTCTTATTGGCTTTGCCGTGATTGGTGGCTACGCTACATTCAGACTGATGGCTGCGAGGTAGTCTCCCTTAAATGCTTTGCATATCATGTTTTCCGAAGTTTTGTATTGAGCAGCTGTGAGCTGTGCTGTTCTTTCTATTTGATTTACTAGTTGCTCCCTATCTCACGAGTTGATAGTACCTCAGAGCCGTCATGTCTTTCAAGTGAATGAACATTAGTTTGAAAGAAGAAATCTCCCTTCATGGGCAATCAAATTGTACCTCAAGGCTGAGGCTGTGGTGCCACACATAGTGACTATGTTTTTAAACTCGAGCAATTGCTTAACAGGCGCAAGTTGGAAATGTATTTTTGATGTACATTGATTCGTTTCCGAGGTCATTGAACTAGATGCAGCACTACATCCAATACAAATGCAAAATATCACAATTGTCCTCGTAAAAGAAGGTAATTACTGATACAAATGAGTTCATAAAGGTTATAAAGCAAGAATAAGGTCGTTCATTCGTGGTCGTCATAAATTAGTCACGGATCCCGGTGTTTCAGAGCAGACCGCACGGGCACCTTGGGAACCAGCCGGTGCTCCAGGTCGATGCGCACGCCACCTTCATTCATCCAGCCTTCGCCAGGTTCAGGGTATCCAACCAAATCCTCAGGGTATTCGCTTCCGTTAGGTGGAGGGCGATAAACGCCAGAGTTGGTCCATAGTTGGTCACTATAGGATAGCTAGATCAGCGATGTTCCAAAAATGACTGGGTCATCGTAGAAGCTTACCCTCGGCAGTTGTACCAGCCTTTGCGACGCTGGATCTCAACTGGAGACGGCGCAATCAAGTTCTCATCCCACCGTACACGGAGGCCAGCCGTGTTCAAGGGAACCAACGGTGGAGGCGTGGAGGGCATAAAGTCCGAATCGGACGATGAGTCAGACGAGGCAGCGCCAGCAAGCGTATACTCCGGCTGAGGGGGAATTTGCTGATGATATGATTCAGGGTGACCATAAGCATATGTACCACGACCCCTAGAAATACGAGGGTTGCTTTGAGTGTATTCGTAATTATAATCGTAGGAAGAGTAGGGGTTGACGTTTCCTTGCTCTAGTTGATCCTGGAGAAACCCAATTTAGTGGTAATATAGAGTAATATAATTTTACTATCATTTACCAGGGATGTCGAATCCGTCCGACGCTCGCCAGACCAGCACATCATTTGTGTTGGTACACTCGAGGGATCGACGGATGGATACCTCGAGTGAGACGCCAACGTGGGGTTCTCCGCAAAAGACATATTTTGCATAAAAGCTGTGAGGGGTTCCACAGACTCCCAATCGTCAGGGTGTCCCGCGCCAGGTCCAGCACGAGATGCTGAGAGGTGCGACGGGATGGAATTGTCTGAATACGCTTGACGGCTGGAAGAAGGCCGGCGACGCAAGCGCTGTGTGGACGAATCGCCGTTTGCGGCTGCCAGTCTCTCGGGATTTTCGAGTTGCTCCCAGCCGTCAGCGGACCCACGGCGCGCAGAGACAGAATGGTTAGGATAGGTTGGATAACGGACGGAGTCGGAAGCAGAGTGCTGGATCGACGGTCGGTGAAGGTTAGAGCTGGCCTGAGCGTATGGATTGGAGACAAGCTCGTAGTTATCGCTATACTGGGTGTGATAGCTGGATGGATCTACCTCATCGTAAGAAGAACGGCGACCCGACGCTGACCGGTGGTGAGCATCCCGACGAGGCATACTCAGGGAATCATAGCGAGGCCGAGGTAGTTTAACCTCAGGCGCGGTTGCCGTGTAATCGTAGTGAGTGCGAGGAGGGGACGTTTCACGCATGGACGAATCGTGGCGAGGGCGCTGTGGCTGAATTGCACCAGGCTGTGGCTGAGAAGTCGAGGGCATGGCATAATGAGAAGAAGAATAGGCCGCGTCCTGGGTCATATAATACCCGGAGGCGCCGGGTGTGATATTCGTAGACAGTTTTGGAGAAGAGTTTTCATGACGCGAAGTCGAACGGGTGAGGGGGGGCATGGGCACGCGCGGCGTCTGGGACGGCGGAGAGGGACCGCGAGTCGACGGCTGGCGTGTGACCGGTGCCGGCACCGGTATGCGTTGGGGAGAAGTGCCCGGGCCAGGAGGAGAGGCTCCACGACCAGAAGGCTGACGCGAAGTGGGTGGCTGCCGTGCGACGGAGGCTTCGCGACGACCTTGCACGGACGCGTCGCTCGAGGCGCGAGTCGAAGGTGGGAAGGGCACTGCAGTTAGTGTAGGAATAGGGATGGCGCTCTGCCCCTGATATGCCCCTGTCTCCGCAGGCGCCGTCAGTACCCGAGCGTCAAACGGCTGCGAGATCTTGCCCAACGCAGCACCGCGTTCTCGGCTTGCGGACTTGGTGAGTTTGCGCGTGCGGGGAGCATCGGCTGTGGGGCGCCCGCGCTCCTGGTCAGCCTTTGCAGGGGCGGACGGCTTCGAGCCGCCTCCAAGAACATAGATAGAAAACCCACGGGGGGTACGACCGAGCTTGTGCTGTGGTTTGACGATAAGCAGATGTGCTAGAGAACATAAGTACCACAACTTACAGCAGAGCTATCGACCAGGGTGGCCATCGGGCTCAGTGATGAGGCGTCGTCGTGAATGAAGGGAGAAAGAAAAAAAAGAAAAAAAAAAAAGAAAAAGAGGAGAGGTGTGAACGAAAGCGGCGAGGGGTGCTTGGCGGGTCGAAGGACGCAGACTGAAATACTTTGTTGCCCGCACCAGACGGAAACACGCGCCGTGCATGAGTGTCCAGGTAGCGCTCGGTCATAGTATCTTCCAGCCATCAAAGAAGAGTGGCGTCTGACCATACTCGTGGGAGTAATAAGTATAGGCCGCTGGACGCGCCGTAGAAAGCGGTTTGGTCGAGGCAGGCCAGGATCTATCAGATTGTCCGCAAGGACAGACCGGATCGAACAAACTCGTTCGCTTCTGGCAGGTGATTCAGTCTGCAGCTGTTTTTCTTGCCTGACATGCTTTAGTAAACGTGTACTCTGAGCTTACTGAGAATGTGTGTGATACTCTTGAGAGCTTCCACCTCCTAGCGTGGATAGCATGATGTACGTTGAGAATGCATGCTTGTTCGCGGCGAATATGAAAAATTCTATTTTTTTTTCAGGGCTGACGAGGTGTATCGCTGATTGCCCACAGCTTCCGCCGAATATCCCCAATCGTGTTGACATCACAAAAATGCGACAAACGCGTGTTTCGAAGACGGCTGTACCTCAGCCTTCAAAAGCTGAATAGATCGGTGGAGTTTTGTGGTCGAGGGTAGCAAATCTTATCCATGTCTTAGGGATCACATCTAGCCATAGTGAGAAATACTCAGTGGCGAAGGTGTCGCCCCCCGGAATAGAAAGATCCCGACTTGCTGCCCATACTTTGGTAAGAGCCGTTAATGTCCCTCTCTCATCGACCCGGCTAGCGCAGGCATGATCTGGGTTGAGAGAAGAGAACGTAAATTTGTGTGATCCACATTGTTTGGGCGTGCTTGCTAGATGATCCATTAACGATCGCCCTGTCCTCTCCAGTGAACAGCTGCCAGCCCCGTGGCGGTACCCCCAGATCATTTCGAGAGTCGATGGGGCGGTCCGTGTAAGGCAAACGGGCAAATTGTGGAAACATTCAAGCAAATGAGTTGCGAAACGACGAGATGTGAGGGCACACAATCTCGGCGAAATTGATGATTGCGGCAAGTCAACGTGAAAAAGTCGGCCTCGTTGCTGGTGTGCTGGCTCGGCTGCTGGTCCACCGGACGTCTGGATTGGCGGCTTTTTGTGAGTACTTATATAGTTTGATTTTTTTTGGTTGCGATGAAGGCTGTCCCATGTTTCTTTTGGCTGCGGTAATCCCCATGGTCGAATCGTTGGTGAGTTGACAGAAATAGCGAAGGGCGAGTGGCAAAGTAGGACGCACAGTCAGTGGCTTGACCAATTTCTGAGCCGGCTTCCAGGCCGTGGAACGCGGTGGGCGTCTGATTACGTAAAGCGCGGGTGAATAACCACTTAGACGCCGACACTTTGCTCCTCATTCGGCGGCTCATGTCGCGATTGCTCCGCTGCATCGCGCAAGTCGAAACACTTTATAGGCTGTCAGAACCTCAACGCGCCCGCGTTCCGTTTCTACTGTCGCCGACGCGCAGCGCGTCAAACTTTGAAGCGCCAGCGACGACGACGTCCCCCTCTGCTCACATGGACAGGGCTCTTTTGACGACAAATGGGCTCGGGATCGGGATGACGCGGGCACCATCACGCCGGGTGCTTATACACCATATGGCCGGGCGGCGTGGAACACTTGGCTTATCGAACCTGCGCAGCTTCACTAAACCCTCCCACAACCCAAATATCCGCTAGCCTCGTCTCTTGCCTCTTACCTTTACAACCACCACATAGAAAGCATAGAGTTAGACATGGCTACCACCACGAAAGAACGCAAGGCGATTGACCTCTCGCACCACCTGTCTGAGCTCGCACGCAACAGGCCAATCTCTCCGCTGAAAGGCCTCATGAAGTATTGGGGCAAGCCTGGGATGATTAGTATGGCCGGGGGTAAGCAACTCGTTCGACCAAAACGTCAGACTGAACACTCAAAGTACCCAACTGAACAACTATTTCTAGGCCTGCCTTCGCCCGAGTACTTTCCGTTCGCCGCCCTCCACGCCGACGCACTGGTAAAGGTAAGCGTCGACCACACTTCTTTGCAACGCATCTACTTCATTCGAGACTCACAATACGGTGACTGTTGGTCGGATTCTAGGACGCGTACCCACTCGACGCCAATGCCTCACAGCAGACGTCCTGGTTCTGGCGTCTCTTCGGTTCGAGCAGCAGTGGCGCAGATAAGGGCGAGCAGAGGACCTTCCGCTTCACAGTGCCCAAGTACGCTGATAACAAGCCCGGGAGCACGCCCGCCCCGGAGCTCTCGACTGCACTGCAGTACGGAATGGCGTCAGGCATGCCCGCCCTTCAGGAGTTTGTGTACGACTTCTCCAAGCGCGTCTACAAGCCGGCCTATGACGACTTTACGGTATTAGCGGATACCGGAAACACCGACGGGTACGTCCAAATGAACCATTCATCATCGTCGATAGGAGCGCTCAGAAGGTGTCCTTACGCTTATTTATGTCTCCTGCTATTCATAGATGGACACGCGCCGCGCTCACGCTTCTCAACCGCGGCGATGGGTTCTTGACCGAAGAGTGGACGTACCCGTCCGCGCTTGCGTCGGTCGTCGCTTATGGGATCCGGGCTGTAGGCGTTGGTATTGACGAATTCGGGATGCGCGCGGACGCGCTTCGCGAGACGCTCGCGAACTGGGATCCCGCCGCACATGACGGCATGGCCCGTCCGCATGTCATGTACACGGTGACCGTCGGCCAGAACCCGACCGGTGCGGTGAGTGTGTGCTTATTCTTAGTTCTTCTCCCTTCCCCCCTCCCTCCGGCTAGTCGTAGTTGCCGGCCAGTCGGTGACTCTCTGCCGCCGGGCTGTCGCGTGTCGAGGAAGCGCTCCAGTGTAGCGTAGTGTGGCTGACCAAGATCCCCCCGACAGAACATGATTGCCAGTCGGAAGAAGGCGATCTACGACATCTGCGTCGAGTTCGGTGAGTGAGCTTGAATCCCGGCGTTTGCGGATGTGTGTCCGCGGAGACACCCGGGCACACATACCTCATTTGCTCTTTGCCTCTATTTTTGCTCACTGGTCTTTTTTCATTCATTTGCTACTAGACGTGATTATCGTCGAAGACGAACCGTACTACTTCCAGGTAATGTCTGCTACCACTTCGTAAGCGGCGGACACGTTCGTCGGAATGCTGATGGGTCACCCAACACCCCCAGCAATATGGCGACTACAAGCCCGCCGCCCTGCGCACGGAAGTTACCGCGAAGACTGGCAGTGTGGAGGCCTACCTCGACACCTTGATGCCCAGCTACCTCAAGTGAGTGGCTTCTCCGCCACCACGGCCCACTTCACTGGCTGCTTGTGCGCTGTGTTGACCTGTGAACTAGGTTTGATTACCAAGGTCGCGTCGTGCGCCTCGACACATTCTCGAAGGTAACCGCGAAAAGCTCACTCTCATGAGTTTATAGACGCCTGATATTGACTCCCTTTGGTTCATTGTCATAGACCGTCGCACCAGGCAGCCGATTGGGCTGGTTCACCTGCAACCCTCAGTTTGCCGAACGCTTCATGCGGCAGGGCGAGACGACCACGCAAGCTCCCTGCGGTTTCGGCCAGGTGAGTGGGCCTGGTTTCTTCGTTTACCCGCGGGCCCTCCCCCTCTGGACGAACGCCTAGGCCCCACGCTGTCCCTGGGTTGCACACACAAACTCATATTGTTGTCTCGACAGGCGCTCGTGACGCAGCTGATGCTCACATGGAAGTTTGACGGCTACATTCGCTGGCTAGAGGGTGCGTTACTCGCGTTCGCCACGTTCTTCTGACGTCGATGGCTGCGGGAAGGGAGGAGGACGCGGCGGGTTTGCAGCGATACAATCGCGCCGCGTCGATCTCCGGGACATCTTTTTTTTTTTTTTTGCTGGCGCTGTGAACTCTAAATCATGGTTCAATGACGGAAACGGCAGAGTCGCTAACGTGACTTGGAACTCTCCGCAGGTATTAGCGAGCAGTACCGCGTGCGGCGTGACGACTTTATCGGCTGCCTCGCGCACGAGTTTGAGCTCGTGCCGGCCGGCGACGCCCACGGCGTGCGCGCCTGGGACGGCCGGACCGACGTGCTCTGCGCCCGCGAGAAGGTGCTACGGGAGGACGCGCCTGTGAGCGAGAAGCGGGTGTTCGATCGCCGCCGGTACTTTTCGTTCGTCCCACCCCGGGCGGGCATGTTCGTCTGGGTGAGTGCTCCGTTTGCAATATCGCTGGTTTTTTTTCGACCTATTCTTGGCGTCCCATCTCGTTATTCCGGCAACTCCGAGGGGAGAAAGTGCGTTATTCAAGCGTTCGCGTGGCGATGCGTCGTCCGTCCGTTGTGCTGGACTCCGCCCTGTGGAGCGATACTTAGCGCGGAACGGACGCATCCTCCGTTGATCGTCGGTTGTGTGACCGCGATCCGGAGAGCGCGGGAAATTTGATGGACCGAGGGCGCAGTCTGAGACTGACGTCGACGCTCCTATGTTTTTCTTTTGTGCTGTCATGGGATTGAATGGAGAGATAGTGGGCATGAACGGCTAATCGATTTTTGGTTGCGACAGATGAAGCTCCATTTCGAGGATCACCCGAAGCTGCTTGCGGGCGACGAAACAGAAGAGAGCTTGGAGATGAAGCTTTGGGTCGAGCTCGCCGAGAGCGGCGTGCTCTTCAGTCCTGGCTGGTTCTTCGCGGCCGACGGCGGGGCGCAACAGGCACCCGGGGCGGGCCACTTCCGTATCTCGTTTTCGACTACGACGGTGAGTAGTGTGATATCTTTTTTCTTATTCTTCTTCTTGTTCCTCTCGTTTCCGGAGTGTTCGGGGCGCTGACATCATTTCCGGGCGTTAATTCCGAACCCCCCTTGTGAATTCTGACGCGGGTAGCATGAGGAGATGCGGAAGGCGTCCGGGATCTTTGCGCAAGTGTTGGAGGGTTTCTTTACCGCTTAGATAAGCTTTGTTGTATAATAAGAGTGTTCTGAGACGCCCGCTCAACTGGGTCCCATACGTCTTAAGCCCGCCCGGTCCAGCCACATTCTAAGTTGGGAGCTTGTGCGTAAGGTATAATACCTGCGCATTTCTCAACCGACCCATTCGATTTCCGCAACCTTCCTCTCTACCAACCTCTTCCCCCCCACCACCACCTCCTCCTCGCTCGGCCTTTGAGCCGCCTGCTATACTTCTGTGCCCTCCCGGCCGGTTGTTGGATCTCGCGCCAAGCCCAACGTTGAGCCACCCGTTGGCGCCGATTCCTCCGTCGACCCCGGTTCTAGATCCCTTGCGAGTGAGAGCATGGGTCGCGTCATAAACGATAACAAACGACAATCCACGATGACATCACTCGGCACGGACGGAAAAGAGACGGCTGGCGAGAAACCCAAGGTCGTAAAACTGCCGTCTGAAGAGGCGCCTCAACCCAAACGCGCTTCAATCCTCCCTTTCCCGACAGAGCCTGCTACCACCAACAACACCTCCCTATCTCACACGCCCTCCAAAGGCAGGATGAGCGGTATCAAGAAGGTCCGTCTTCTTCGCCCTCCCTCTCCCGTCTCATTCACTTGCGACTTGATCGGACCGTTTTTCTAATCGTCTCCTTTTTTTCCCCCTCTCTCTCT